>JAWHQI010002142.1:17500-44510 GCA_033032865.1 Dactylorhiza incarnata
ACCACTGTTTCCCTCTGCCTCCTCTGCCTGCTCCCCTGCGGAACACCTCTTAGCTGCCCCTGGTACTACTGCTGCTCGGGTTACTCCAACTGCACCTTGGTATTTCGACTCCGGGGCCTCCTGCCATCTCACCTCCAACTCCACCATCCTCACCAACTGTACTTCCACCCCCACTACCCTTCAAGTCACCACTGCTGATGGGGGTTCTGTCCCCATTTTGCGCTCTGGCTCCATCACCCCGACTTCTGCCCCTACTAGTCATCTTACCCTCTCCAACGTTCACCATGCTCCTCGGCTACACATGAACCTTATTTCTGTTAGCTCTCTCTGTGATCTCGGATTAGCTGTTTCATTCTCTTCTTCTGATTGTGTTGTGCAGGATTCACGGACAGCTCAGAGGATTGGACAGGGCCGTAGGACTGGTGGTCTGTATCAGATGGAGCATCTCCACGTTCCCCCATCACCAGCTTCGTCAGCTTCTGCTTTTTCCGTTGTATCTGATGCTGACTTGTGGCACAGACGTCTAGGACATTTATCTTCTGACCGACTTCGAAGTGTTATCCGTTCTGGAGCTTTGGGTCGTGTCTCCTTTTCCCCCCTTTCTATATGTACCGGTTGTCGTTTGTCAAAGCATCTTGCTCTACCATTTACAAGCAGTGCTTCCCAAACAACAACCCCTTTTGAATTAGTTCATTCTGATATTTGGGGACCAGCGCCCATTGCATCACATTCTGGATACCTTTACTATGTTAGCTTTATTGATGATTTCTCTCGTTGTGTTTGGGTTTATCTCCTTCGCAATCGCTCTGAAATACCTGATGTGTACCGCACGTTCACAACCATGCTTCACACTCAGTTTGACCGTCGCATCAAAACTTTTCGGTCTGACTGTGCTCAGGAGTTTCTCTCCTCCACCATGCGTGATCTCCTCCAATCACATGGTACCATCCATCAACAGTCTTGCCCGCACACCCATGAACAAAATGGAGTTGCTGAACGTAAACATCGTCACATCATCGAAACTGCTCGGGCCCTGCTCATCTCTGCCTCCGCCCCTCATTCCTTCTGGGCCGAAGCTGTCCTCACTGCTGTTCACCTCATCAACATAACTCCCTCCTCAGTTCTCTCTGGAGTAACTCCTTATGAATGACTATACTGCCGTCCACCAACCTATGCCCCTCTTCGTACATTTGGGTGCACCTGCTTTGTTCTCCTGCCTACCACTGAACGCAATAAACTCTCTGCTCGCTCGTCCCGTTGTGTTCATCTAGGCCTTAGCCCTCATCACAAAGGCTATCGGTGCTACGATCCGTCCACTCGTCGCATTCGCATCTCTCGACATGTCTCCTTCGTCGAACATGAGATGTTTTTCTCCTCCACAACACCACCTCTTTCCACCCAACCTTTTGTCTCTCCACCCCTTTCTCTTCCGCTACTCCCCCCTATTCCAACTCGTCCCAGAACTCCCATTGCTCATCCCCTCCTGTTACCAGCCCGTCCTCCAGTCGAAGATCCCCCCTCCACCTCAACTACTCCTCTGCTGCTCCCAATCCCTCCTCCCGCTCCTGCTCCCTCTGATCCGGCTATGTCTGACGCTCTGTCCGCCTCTGCACCCGTAGATCCTGCTCCTCCTCGGCGCAACCCTGCTCGCCAGCGCAACCCGCCAGCTCGCTACGACCAAAGCCCTGATCGGTCTACCGCTTCGGCTCTCACCACAGCTACCTCCTATTCCCCTGCTTTTCAAGCCTTCCTCACGGCTCTCCACTCCCACCGGGAGCCCCAGTCATACCAAGAGGCAGTTGGAAAACCCGAATGGCAGCAAGCCATGGAAGTTGAACTTCAGGCCTTCCGCAGAACTCACACCTGGGACCTCGTCCCCTGTCCTCCTGGCGTCACTCCTGTCAGTTGCAAATGGATATTCAAAGTTAAGACTCGCCCGGACGGCTCCATTGAACGCCACAAAGCTCGTTTAGTTGCCCGTGGGTTTTCTCAGGCACATGGGATCGACTACGACGAAACATTTGCGCCAGTTGCCCGGATGACAACCGTTCGCACCTTACTTGCAGTCGCTGCTGCCCGGAATTGGCCCCTCCATCAGATGGATGTCACCAATGCCTTTCTACATGGCGATCTCACAGAAGTGGTGTACATGGCCCCTCCTCCGGGTCTCTCCGTTCCCCCTGGCCACGTCTGCCACCTCCGCCGGGCCCTCTATGGTCTCAAACAAGCCCCCCGTGCCTGGTTTGAGCGTTTCCGCACTGCTGTTCTAAAGGCTGGCTTCCTTGAACGACAGACAGATCATGCCCTGTTTACTCGCACCTCCGCTCAGGGATGCGCCATACTTCTCTTATATGTGGACGATATGATTATCACTGGCGATGATCATGTCACAATTGCTTCTCTTCAACAACATCTCCGCAGTCAGTTCGAGATGAAGGACATGGGCCCCCTTCGCTACATCCTTGGGTTAGAGATCTCCCGCTCCAAACGCGGCATCCTGGTTTCTCAGCAGAAATACATCTCTGATATTCTCTCAGTCGCCGCTCTTACTGACGACCGCACTGTTGACACCCCCATCGAGCTCAATCTGAAACTCCTCCCAACAGACGGCGAACCACTCTCAGATGTCTCCCGCTATCGGCGTCTTGTTGGGATGCTGGTCTATCTCACTATGACTAGACCTGACATTGCCTACGCTGTTAGCTTTGTCAGTCAGTTTGTTCAAGCACCTCGCTCAGCTCACTACGCCGCGGTCCTCCGGATTCTCCGCTATCTTCGCACCTCCGTCAACCGCTCGCTTTTTTTCTCTGCAACTACTCCATTCACCCTCCGAGCATTTTCGGATGCTGATTGGGCGGGGGATGTTACGACTCGTCGCTCAACTACCGGTTTTTGCATTTTCCTGGGCGACTCTCTGATCTCCTGGCGTAGTAAGAAACAAGAATCTATTGCACGCTCCAGCACGGAGGCTGAGTATCGTGCCATGGCCTCCACCACAGCTGAAATCATCTGGCTCCGCCGTCTCCTAAATGATCTTGGTGTACAGATAACAGGGCCCACTCCTCTATTTTGTGACAATCGAAGTGCCATTCAAATTGCCTCGAATCCGGTGTTCCATGAACAGACAAAACATATTGAGATTGATTGTCACTTCACTCGTCAGGAATTCCTCGCCAACACTATCTCTCTACCATTCATTGCTTCTGAAGAACAAGTTGCAGACTTTCTCACCAAGTCACTCACTGCTGCAAGATTCAGATATCTCATTAGCAAACTCTCGGTTCATGATCCACCTTGAGTTTGAGAGGGCGTGTTAAAATATGTATTTATTGTATTTATTGTTGTGCTCTTTTAGTCCCACATTGTCTATTGGGATTTCCTCCTCCCCTTCTCTCCTATATATGTAAGACCCATTGGTCCATTTTCAAAGAAGTGAATATATTGCAATACTTGTTTTGCTTATTTGTAACAATCGCTATCTTTAGAAGTTTCAAAAAGTAGCACGATTTATAGTGGTCATTAGATATGCTATTTTTGTTTTGTACCTTAGCATGAACATATGTTTGATGTATAACCGCTTATGATGAATAAACCGAACCGATAGGTAAAAAAACCGAACCGGACCGAACCGAACCGAACTGATTGGTTTCGGTTCGGTTTCGGTTTTGGGCAAGTAAAAACCGAGGCTATTCGGTTCGGTTTCGGTTTTGCATAAAACCGAACCGAACCGACCCGCTTGCAGGCCCACACACACACACACACACACACACACACACACACACACGAGTGACAAGAACGTGACTTTGCCCGTACGACCAACAATGATAGTGCACGGGGGCCCTCAGTGCCCGCACGATAGTATTCAAACCACAGAATTGCCCCGCCGCGACGCCGCTCCCGCCGCTCGCAAACTCCCGAGCGTTATACTCCGCCCGTCGCTCATTTTTTCTGGTGCACGGGGGTTTGCGAGCAAAAAGAAGAACACATTTTTTATTGTAGGTAAGAGACTTTGCTTATATGAGAGAACATTTTTTAAAATTCTGGAAAAATACATAAATTAATGAAAATTGAAAATTTTGTAATAAATAGATGTAAAATCAGAAAGTTGAATGTTTCACCAAAGGGTATTTTTCCCTTTTAATATAGCGCGCACGCGCACACACACACATATATATATATATTAAATTAATTTCAAAACATATATTTAATCAATTAAATTGTATGATAAAATTTAAGAAATATTTTCATATATATTACGTATATTTCAAAATTAAAAATATTTTCCTGTTAAATATTTTAAACTAATAATTAATATAGTAATATTTAGGTAAATTTGTAATATAAAAATTTATCATAATTTTCATCATAATTGTTATTAAAATTAATGTTATTTGAATAACGATAATTAAATTTCATATTAATAATATTATCACGATTCAACCCCAGTCTGACCGCTCCAACAGATCAGACCTTAAACCTTTCCTTCATCCGATTCAAAATCGACATGATCCTTAAAACCTTGGTTTACCATAACAATGATTATATATATTACACAATTATATGTTAGGAAAAGAGGCTCAAAGCATTCTACTATCACCCATCAATTTGGAATGGGATATAAATAGTGCTCCCAGCAGTAGGGCAACGCCCTAGGTGCACACGCTACCTGCAGGTCCTTATCGTGTCTGTAACGTGCGGACATACCTCAACAATCTCCTCCTATGTCCGTCACCAACACGACTACAATAAAGAGGTAAACAGTGTAATGTCCAAGCAACAGGAATCATCCACAAAACGTGTCAAAGCATATGAATAAAACAGTAGTGGACAGGCTACACAATAGTTCTATGCAGGGTAAATCAACAAAATGAAATCACCATCACAGAAGCTAATAAACAAGTAGGATCCAACACAGAGTCTCGTACGAGCTCTAGTCTAGCAATCTACCCAAAACATAGTGTCCAAAACATAAACAAACATATGCGGATAGGAAATGAGAAAATGGTGCAAATAAGTCACCAGCCAAAAAGAACTACTAGCAATGTCATAAACAAAAGATAAGATGGACGCAGAAGAAAGGCGCCGGCTCTAGACGTCCAATAGGTCATCCTCATCCATGTCCCAATCAGCAGGTACTCCTCCTACTCCTTCGGTGCCTGTAAATCCAGAAAATGAATTTCATATTATAATGAATCCATACAATTGAATTTACGTATATCTAGTTCGACAAAAGAACGTAGAAAGACCAGAGTCCTGAGTGTGTGGAGTGCTCCAACTATCGAGAGTAGTGTGTTCTAATCGAGAAATCATTGTCGGTTTCAAGAAGCGAAACGACACATGAACTTCTTATAGTAGGCTCTCGTAGCTAAATCTGTGTACCAATTTGGAATGTCATTGTCACTGTCCCCTTATGTCAAAATGAATACCATCATGTTTGGAATGATACCATCTCAACACAGGAAGAAGGAATCTAGCGAGATCGCATTCATCAATTTGGAATGAACGCAAACTTACCAGATCCACAATCAGCAACGTAGAACATCAATGAAACACAACAAAGCTTACTATGGACAAAGGAAATCAGATTTGATCAAAACGAAAATCTAAGGCTGATCTAAATCGCCTTTAGTCCCATTTCCCCCACGGTTTTGATAAACCTGACTTTGGGCATTCCTTTTGTTAGAGGATCGGCTAAGTTATCCTTCGATCGCACATCGACCAAGGTGATAACGCCTTGCTCCTTAAGATCATTCAGCAGAGCATGTCTCAGTCGTATATGTCTCCATTTCGAATTATAGAGAGCATTTTGAACGATCTGGACAGCAGCTTGATTATCGCAATACAAGCTCAACGAATTGACTCGTAACTTAGATAGTGGAATATCAAGAATCAAATTCCGAATCCAATCTGCCTCTTCACCAGCTGAAGCCAAGGCAAATAGTTCAGACTCCATAGACGACAAGGCTATACAAGTCTGCCTTTTTTATTTCCAAGTTATAGCAGCTCCACCTAGTGTGAATATGAATCCACTCGTAGACTTACTATTGCCAATTTCAGAACACCACGAGGCATCTGAATAACCTTCAACGGTAGGCGGATATCCAGTGTAGCACAGAGCTAGATCCTTTGAACCTTTAAGGTATCTCATCAGCCTATCTAGGGCATCCCAGTGCTCCTTTCCTGGATTACTCGTGAAACGACTCAGCATACTTACGGTGTAAGCAATGTCTGGCCTTGTGCAGCACGATGCATACATGAGGCTACCAATGATCTTAGCATAATTCACCTGACCAACGGTGGTCCCTTCATTCAGACTCAACTTGATAGTGTGATCAACTAGTGTCTCAACTGATCTGCAATCAGCATATCCCCAGGTCGTCAGTAACTGCTCCATATAGTGAGCCTGACTGAGTGTGACTCCACGCTCGTCGATACAGACTTTAAGACCTAGAAGAGTATCAACTGGACCGAGGTCCTTCATGTCGAATGCTTCCGCAAGAGTGGATTTGACATCACTCACTGCCGAGAGATCTGACCCTAAAATTAACATATCATCAACGTAGAGACAGATGATGACTGTTTTATCCAACATTGATCGATGATAAAGGCATTTATCGGAGAGACTGGACTGGAATCCATGGCTCTTTACCACTTGATCAAACTTAAGGTGCCACATCTTAGGCGCTTGTTTAAGCCCATAGATTGATTTATTTAGTTTGCACACCTTATGCTGAGAATTTTCAACAACATAACCCTCAAGTTGAGTCATGTAGATTTCTTCGTTCAGCTCTCCATTCAAGAAGGCTGTCTTTACGTCCATCTGATGAACTATGAAGTTCTCGATAGAGGCTAAAGCTAGAAGAATCCTAATAGTCGATAGGTGGCACACAAGTGAATAGACGTCGAAGTAGTCCACTCCCCCCTGTTGCTTAAAACCTTTAGCAACCAAACGTGCCTTATAGCGAGCTACTGACCCATCACTATTTAATTTCTTCTTAAGAATCCACTTACATCCAATGACTTTTGCGCCTTTGGGCAAGTCAACTAGACGCCAGGTATTGTTCTGTAGCAACGAGTCCATTTCATCGTCAATGGCTTCTGCCCACATAAACGAATCTCTAGATCGCATTGCCTCCTGGTAGGAGAATGGATCATCCTCTAAGTGATAGGTGACAAAGTTTTCACCAAAATCCTTAGGAAAACGCTCTCTTGTAGACGTTCTGAGCGGATGGGGAACATCCTCCAACGGTTGGGGAGCGGTGTGTGAGGGGCCTGCTTCGGATTCCACAGGAGATTCTGAAATCATGTATGTAGACCCAGATAGGTTAGTGCCTAGATCCTTGACAAATTTATTTTCAAAGAACGTAGCATCACGAGATTCTATCACCGAGTGAGAGGATAGATCAAAAAACCTATCAGCTGCACTATCTTCAGCACACCCTAGGTAAACACAGGTTGTGGTTTTTGGTCCCACCTTGGATCTCTTAAGGTCTTTTACCCTTACATAAGCGATACAGCCCCAAGTCTTCAGAGTGACGTATCTACAAGGACGCTGATGCCAAAGCTCATAAGGTGTCGACGACAGCTTAGAGTGCGGCAACCTATTCAGAAGGTGATTAGCAGTCAGAGCTGCTTCACCCCAAAAGGAGGAAGGCAGGCCAGCGGTTAAAAGCATAGAATTCAACATTTCAGTCAAAGTTCTATTTTTACGCTCGGCTACACCATTCGATTGGGGTGAATAGGGGGCAGTGGTCTCAAGTATTATGCCCTCAGCGGCACAAAATTCCTTAAAACCAGTTACAGTGTATTCGCCACCTCTATCACTTCTAAATCGCTTTATCTTCAAACCAAGCTGATTCTCTACACGAGTTTTGAAAACCTTGGAGGTCTCGAAAGTCTCATCCTTCGATCTCAGTAGGTACACATGACAAAACCTGGAAGAGTCGTCTATGAACGTAAGCAAATACTTCTTTCCCCCTCTGGAAGGTTGACTCCGAAAGTCGCAGAGGTCAGAATGTATGAGCTCAAGAAGTTGAGTGCTCCTAGAAACCGACTTAAAGGGTTTTCTAGTGATCTTGGTTTGTGCACACACCTCGCACCTATCAAATCGAATGGAGGTATCAAGAGGGATGTTATGACTCTTAGCCAGATCGCACATCTTCCTATAGTTTACGTGTCCAAGTCTGTTGTGTAATAACTTTGGATCAATCAAATTAGTGCTGATTTGGTTGATGTGATCATTATTAAGGCTAAGTCGATACAAGCCATCTATTAGATATGCGCACCCAAAATAATGTGAATTGACGGATAACGTCATTCTACCATTTTGAGTCGTAAAAGACATACCGGACTTATCAAGCAAACTCATAGAAATCAAATTTTTGGTTAGAAAAGGAACTACTCTAACATGTAAAAGAGTGAGTGTTTTACCTGAAGATAACTCCAAAGAAGTGGTGCCATCATGCGTAACAGCAGTAGTACCAACATTGCAATTTTCAACTGAGTCTTTAACAGCTGTGACTTCAGCGAGCTGAGCTTTGTCATTAGTAGCATGACATGTCGCTCCACTGTCTAGCCACCAGTCAGACGAAGAACTGCAAGCACGGTGCCTCATCATCCCTACAAATGACTGAGGACCAGAGCTATTCACCAGCATGTTAGTCCGACTCTGAGGTAAGACTTCCTGAGGCTTCTTCTGGGATCTACATTCAGCTGCCCAGTGGCCCCACTTCCCACAATTGTGGCACTTGCCCTTCTTCTTGCGGGAAGAAGGCTTGTTGGCCGGCAACTGGGAAGAGGACGCACCCTTTTGGGGCTGAATTTTCTTTTTAAATTTACCAGAGTGCAAAGCTAAGTGCGCCACCTTAGAGGGATGACTAACCTGTTCTGCACGTCTCTGAGCAAAGTTTTGATCCTCAATATGTATGAAGCGCTTGAACTCATCAATGGAGATCCCTTCCTTCCGCCTATGCAGCTCAGTCTTGAAGAGAATCCATTCAGGTGGAAGCTTACTCAGTATAAACCCAATGAACAGCTTGTCCGAGATATGAGACTCAGCATTCGCCAGCTTGATGCGCAGGTTCTCAAGATCCACCAACTGAGAAGTGATGGGCGAAGTCGGATCAATTTTGAAATTGAAGAAAGACTCCGTGAGGAGCGACTTCGACACCTCTTCCTCCTTGGTGAAATGCGCTTGAAGCTGATCCCATATGCCCTTCGCGGTCTTGATGCTGCTATACGCAATAGCTAGACGGGTATTCAGGGAATTCAGGAGATAATCCCTGCAGAAGTCCTCGTCTTTCACCCACTGAGCCTCCGACACGTCCTCTTCGGTCGTCTCGTAATCACTGAGCACTGTGTAGAAGATTTCACGCTCCTTCATGCCGAATTGCACGTGCATCTTCCACCCGAGAAACTCGGTGACGTCGAAAGACTGGAGCTTCCGGATGTCGGTAGACTGATACTTCGACATTTCTGAAAAAGTAGTAAAAAAAAATGCGGAACGAGGTCACCTGATCGGAGAAGGAGCACCACCAAGTCTTCGGATCCAATCCAATCCAAGTGCAGAAACTAGGGCTCCGGCGACTAGATCGACAAAATCTGGAGATCTGTATCCAAGAAAACCAGCAATAGTAGACTGACCAAGCTAGATCGACGGGAACCGGCGATGTCAAGCTCAGATCTGAGAGAGGCACGGGGTCCGGCTACTAGATCTGGCGGAGAAAGCAAATGATCGGCGAGATCTGGAAGAGAAAACCCCAGCAACAGGCTCAGGCGACGAGCCCTAAGCGGGATCAGGACGAAGATCGAGCTTCCGGAGGAAGCGATCTGGCGATGTCGCACGCTGGAACTTTTGAGCGACTGGATCGGCGAAGTGCTCCTCACACGAGAACGACGGGAGCGCGCACAGCCGGCGATGTCGGACGGGAACGAGGGACTGAGCCCTTGATCGGCTGCGATGTCGCACGGGAACGAGGGAGTGAGCCCTTGATCGGCTGCGATGTCGCACGGGAACGAGGGAGATGAAGCAGCCGCACGCGAGAAAGAAAAGATCGGGAATGCCTTGCTCTAACCCTAACGGCTGCTTTGAGAATGTTAGGAAAAGAGGCTCAAAGCATTCTACTATCACCCATCAATTTGGAATGGGATATAAATAGTGCTCCCAGCAGTAGGGCAACGCCCTAGGTGCACACGCTACCTGCAGGTCCTTATCGTGTCTGTAACGTGCGGACATACCTCAACATTATATGCAACTCGGTTTAACTCTTGACATGGCCAAAGACATAATATTTTCTAATTGTACAAATTTGCCTTAATTCCTCTCCAGTGTTGCCCGAAAACTCATTGATCCGCTGAATAACTAGCATCGGGCTGCCCAAGATCACCATCCGACGAATGCTCAATGACAAAAGCCGCTTGTCAAAAGCCATCCAACATGCACAACATATATGGAGACCTATCATAGGACCAAGAGGCATCAAAATTGAATCTCCCTTAAAGAAGGCGAAACCAGGCACGATGGTTGCTGATTACCCTAAACCTTGCGAATCCACTTAGTATGTCAGTTCATTGCGTAATCAAGGTTTATATATATCTTATCATGTTCCGAGCTTTTCAAATCTCCCAAAGATAAAATTTTACCACCATCCGAAATGCTGCCTCGATGCCCTTCTTACAATCGCATGACGAGATTACATTAGAAATGAGATATCGAGACTCTGTAGGACGAGCTCGATCGATTAATAAGCCGATCGAAAAACTTTATGCAAAACTCCTTGGCCCATGGTGAGAAATGAGCATGCGCTAGGCATCGTCCACTATGTTGCAAGTCATAGTGAGGAAATGCAAGTTTTGAAGATAGTTGTCCCACAATCGACCAATGAACAAACTTCGACAAGATCAACACGACCTGCATATGCATGATGAAATACCGCAATAGAGATCAGAACCACTTTATCAAGATCAAGACGACCTGCATATGCGTAGTAATAACGATGAGGGGCGACAAACGAATCAATCATACATAAATCTCTTGCTTTCTTTTTCCACTCGAAGAATCCATAATTATTACACCATTCATGCCTTCCTTAACCTTGGGTTCTAATGCTGTTCTGAAGCATTTATGGGGATTTTTGGAATTCTTCAGAATTTTTGGAAATCCGTATATTTGTTCTGTAACCGCTTCTGTTCTTGTTAGTGAAAATTCGACTGCAGCTGCCCATGGACGCAACCCATCTTGAGGTGATTCACGTAAATTTGTGTCACATGTGATTATTTATTTTTGTTTCGTTACTCATTTTCTCGTATTTCCGCAACAATTTTGACGAAGTTTAAGACAATCCTTTCTATGCGGTAAAATCAAAATGCTGCAACGAGTTCTTCGGTTAAACATTTGATTTTACTATATTTAAAATATTAATATAGAGCTAGCCCTGTTTTATAAACTATGAGATAGTTTTCATAAGTTAGCACATGTTTGTCACGTGCACGATGCCACTTCATGGATGAAGACAACAACAACATTTTCTTTCTTCTTGTTCTTGAAACTGTAGCAAATAGTCTTAACAATGTTATTATCACTTTACAAACTGTAGCAAATTGTCTAGCAATATTAAAAGAGCTTTTAGCCCTTTTATTATTTCAGCCCCAAGCCTTAAATTTTGGAAATTTTAGTCTCAAACCTTTATTTTTAGAGATTTATTCAGTCCCTGAGCTTTGATTTCTTTAAATTTAAGTCCCAAACGTAACGTCATTTATCATTCCGTCCGCACTATAGCTCGTTTTGGCAAAGTCGAGGCAGAGCAGAGGTAGACGCTGAGGCCGGAGATTCCTGTTGAATTTGGTGAAGTGAGCCGGCGTTAGCCCCGCCTTTTGGTGGCGACTCCGAAATCTATAAATAGGGGGGCAATCCCCCCCACAGAGAACATTAGAGACGAGGAGACTTGTGCGGTCTGAATAGGCGGTCTCAAGTGAGAGCGAACTTGGAGTGAGTTCGGAGGAGGGCTTGGGCGGTCTGACCGGGCGGTCTCAAGTGGGAGTGAACTTGGAGTGAGTTCTGGGCGACTTGGAGCAAGAGCTGCGAGCTGTGCAAGATCGCGAGTCAACGCCGGCGTTAGTGACAATGCGGAGCGTTAACAGCTTGTGTGAGGTGTCGGTCTGCATCTGCGGTCTCGTCAAGAGGGTGTGCTCGCCGAGAGCTCGTGCGGACTGAGTCAACGCCGGCGTTAGCGACAACGCGGGGCGTTAGCGAGCTGAAGAGAAGCAGACTCTGTCTGCGGCCAGTTGTTATTTCTTATTCTTGGCTGTTGTGAATCAAGTTGTATGCGACTTGTATTCAGCATGCTTCTGTTGTAATTGTTGTAACCAATTTGCCAAGCAGTAAAGAAGTGTTTTTTGTTCATCCTTGGTGTGCTTGTCTCAGTGTTCCATCGATCTAGAAAACTTCACATGGTATCAGAGGAAGGTTGGAACAAGCACTGAGTTACAAGTACTGAGCAACCAAGATGGACGGCGGAGGAGGCTATGCAAGAGGTCTTGGCATTGAGTTACTCACTTAGACGAATTACAAGAAGTGGAAGTCTTGTATGGAGAGTTACATGCTTGGAGAGGACCTATGGGAGGTCGTTGGAGGAGATGCGCAAGAGGAAGTTGAAGCTGCCGGTGACAATGGTCCAGCTGTGAGAGCTTGGAGGAAGACCAACGCCAAAGCAGAGTTCACTCTGAAGAGGACGATTGCTCCTGACTTGTTTGACCACATCATGGGGTGCAAGTCAGCGTCAGAGATCCGGAGAGCCCTTGATGGGCTGTTTAACAAGAAGAATGTAGCGCGACTACAATTCATGGAGAATGAGTTGGCGAAGTCCACTCAAGGAGAGTTGTCGATATCCACCTTCTTCCTGAAGGTGAAGAATCTGTGTGCGGAGATCTCGACTTTGGATCATGACGAGCCGATCTCGGAGGCGAAGTTGAAGAGGCACATACTCAGAGGCTTGCGTAAGGAGTATGTTCCGTTTGTTACTTCTGTGCAAGGATGGGCTACTCAGACTTCCTTACTAGAGCTGGAGAACTTGATGTCGTCACATGAGAGCTTGGCGAAGCAGATGACGGGAGTATCTATCTCAGGGGGAGATACCGAGGTCTTGTACTCAGGGAAGAAGAAGACCTGGGACAAGAAGAAGAAGAACTCCATAGATGGACCCTCAACGTCCTCTCAAGGAGATAAGGGGAAGTTCCTCCCTGCTCGTGATGAGAGGGGGAGATCTCTTTGTTTTGCCTGTAAGAAGTACGGCCACATGACAAATGACTGTCGGTCTAATCTGAAGGCCGGTCATGTTGATGAGAAGGAAGGAGGCCACTGGAGAGGTGGAGCGAGAGGTGGAGGTCACCAGGGTGGTGAAGGCGGAGACAACTGCTTCCTGGCTGAGATGACGGCCACGCCTGTTGATACGCGCAAAATAGAGCTTGAAAACGCAAGTATACGTGTCGTACAAGTAATACAGAGTAAGTGAGATCGTTCCCACGGAGAAGTGACTAGTTTAGTGCTTACAATTACTAGCTACACCGTTTCTATGAATCCAAGTAAAACGGTTAATTGATTTTCTGAAATTAGATTAAAACTCTTAGATAAATATTAAAACTAACTTAACTAGATCTTAAAATACTTTTTAGCAATTAGAGAAAATAGCCTTGCATTTCTGATTTCATATGTATACTATGATAATAAAATAAATATTTCATTTGGTTGAGTTTTGAATTATCTTGCGATGATTTTAAAAGAAGAGACATTTATCTCTCGATACAAGGAGTCTTAATATCTACGCAACCCTAGTTATCTCTAACTTAGGCGAAACGAAAATATTATGAAGTGCAAAAATCTAGTTCGCTAGCATGAAAAGGAAATCTCTTTCACTTTTCAAAACTAAAGAGATCTTGTGATACACGTACGTTTCTCCTCTCTCGATTCTTGTAACGCAGTAAAAATATAGAAATTTTGGTTAATGATTCACACTGCTCATCTCTCGATTCTCGCACTGCGATGAACTAGCCTTTAAACTAACATTACGACGCTCATCTCTCGATTCTCGCGGCGCAATATAATAAAAAGACACGATCCAACAATTTCACCATAAAAATCACAAGATCTATAAAGATAATCACAAAACAAATTAAAAATCAAAGATGTTCATCATCAACATACACATACTACTCTCATCATGCAAGACTAGAGAGTTTTAGTTCATGATTGAGGGAAAATAACACAAAACTGAAGAGATCTTACTAAACATTTCGAAAGAAATGCGAATCTTCCCTTCTCCAGCGACGTGGAAGTGTTTCCTTCAGCCCGAATGCCAAATCTGGACTGGTTCTCCCTTGGCAGAATTTCTTCTCAGGTTTTTTCTCCTCCTCTCTAATGGCCGAAAATGATGATAGAAGACCCTTCAAATGGCCGAAAATTTCTCTTTTAAAACTCCCTTCTCTCTCCTGTCCGTGGGTCCCACTTATTGGCGTAATTAATTGCTGAACGGATGCAAAAAAAGATGGGTCGCAACTGTTGAAAACTTAGTAAATTCGGATTTGAATTTCCTGTAACTGCCAGATATGTTATGAATATGTTGCAACATTTTTCTGGCTCTGCATTTCTGCACAATTTGACATGCCAGATTTGTTGAGAACATGTTGCAACATTTTTCCCAGATTTTTCACAATACTTGGCCTTCAATCCTTGACTTAAATTCTCTCCGAATCCTATCATAAAAAGATATAAAAACGAGAGTAACAACCATTTTGACTTCAAATCATGCGACAATTGGATTTTTATCTACTTTTCATATATAAGTATCACACAATAAGACTAAAATGATAAAAATAAGGATAAAGATAACTTCTTTTTGCGAAGTTATCACCTGTCGATGCCTTAGCCTCAGTAAATTTCGAGAATGACTGGATAGTGGATTCTGGTTGTGGGCACCATCTCACTGGAGACGTGTCTAAGTTTGACTCCTTGAAGGCATACAAAGGATCGGATGCTACCATCAGTGCGGATGATACGGTGAATCCTGTGGAGCAAGAAGGGATGGTATCCCTGGGAAGTGAAGAGAAGCATGTGACACTGAAGAGCGTGTATCATGTGTCGGGCATGAAGAAGAATCTCTTCTCGGTTGCAAATGCAGTGGATATAGGATACCACGTGCTGTTTGGACCGAAGGAGGTGAAGTTTCTGAAGAGCCTGTCGTCTGTTGATGCTGACATCACACTCACCGGGAGAAAGGTGAAGGATTTGTATGTCCTGTCTGTAAACGCCTATGTGGACAAGCTGAAGACGAACGATAGCGCAACGATCTGGCATGAGAGGCTAGGTCATGTGGGGATGGACAAGTTGAGGATGATGGCTGCAATGAGTCTGGTGAGCGGCCTGCCTAATCTCTCTTCTTGCGGTGACGGCCATATATGCGAGGGCTGTCAATTTGGAAAGTCACATCGACTTCCATTTGACAAGTTGGAGACCAGATGTAAGGCACCTCTGGAGTGTGTCCATGCTGATGTGATGGGGCTGTGCGCCACCCTGACCTATGGAGGAAACAAGTATGCGCTGGTCTCGGTGGATGACTACACCCGCTACATGTAAGACCCCAATTTTTTTCTTTTTAAACACCGGGTCTTAGGCCCAGAACCGCCGCTTTGCGGTGACACCTTCACTCGGGAAGGTCGCCACCACAAAACGCCGATTCTGCCGGCCAAATCGATCACAAAGAAAAGTTCATAAAAGAGAAGACAAGTCCACAGAATCAATCATGAAATATAAATGTCCACATATACTAACTGAATAAAGATAACAAGGGATACAAAAATAAAAGGGCTCTTGCCCTGTACATCATTTCCTCACTACAAGATCACTCGCGGAAGCTGACTCCTAGGTAAAACTAAAGCTAATCGTCACCGACACTGAAACTGGAGCACCCAGACTAGTCTGACTCATCCCTGCAGACTCCGTGCTCCACTGGTGCTGCATCAATGGATGCTTCTTCTCTTTTGGCCTGCGGTCGCTGCCTCGCAATCCACGTCTACGTCTTTGCCTTCGGCCCCCTGGTCGCTGTGCTGGAGGGGTTCCACCCATCATGGGGCATCTGACTCGAGTATGTCCCGGCTGGTGACAATGGTAGCATGGCCGTGGGGTCCACCATGTCGGATCCTGCTGCACCTGTTTCTCTGATGTTGCTGCGTCTCCTTGAAACCCTAAAATGATATGGTCCACCGACCGTCAGTCAACATGACTCAGCCAATTCCCCACCCCGCCCCCAATGGCTCCTAGGCACTGTATGGGGAGGAGGAAGCGGAGGACATTCAAGGGGTAAAAACAAAAGCAGGTGGCGGCGGATCTACTACTACACAGGTGAGTATATATTTGAAGCAGTAAGTAAGATTAGTAAAGTGCATGTAAAGAATCAGTAAAGCAGTATGAATAAAGGCAAGTAAAGCAATATAAAAGTAACCATTGATTTATAGGAGTGCCCATACAAACCTATAGACCAAGGGGTCGTTTAGCAGGGCCTATCGTATAAAAAGTCTCATACCAATTTATACGATAGGGGTAGGGGTTGAATGCAATGTTTATGCTATGACATGCAAAGTATGCTGTTATGCTATGTTCATACAAGTGCAACTCACTCACCACGACTCTATGCGCATAGACCTTTAGTTCCCCCTTTTTGGAGCTAGCAAGACTCCCAGGATACTCCCGTAGTTGCAAACGGAAGCGGTGGGTTGGGCCTCGCCCACCTCTAGGTTGGAATTCACACTACCTAACCTAGACCTATCGTACGCCTCCACAAAACCCGCGGAGCGTCTGCGTACTCTTGCTGACTGGACCGCCAGACTTTCAAGGCTAAGTGTAAAACCACACTTGCCGAGTCAACGTATTGACGTCGGTGTGAACAATCGTCCAATACCGAAGACCCACCACCTTCAATGCACATGCAACATGTTCTACTTCCTATCACCGAGCCATAAGCTCCCCGGGCTAACCTGCCCGCCATCAAACACCACTGAGTCACAAGCTCACCGGTCTTAGCAATCGCTCATACATCCACCGAGCCTACCGCTCGTAATACCAAAACGACTAAACTCCCGAATCCACGGGGTGAGTGTGAGTTGTGTTATTAGTTAATCTTGTACAACCTCTTACTCCTATAATTTAGGGTTAGTCTTGGACTTCCCGAGGGTTACCCTGTGAGGGGCTCGCTACGGTACTAGGAACTATGATGGGATGACACCCCAAAGTTCCCATTCCCAAGACACTTAATATTGTTGGTATCTACCCATAGGAAAACCCCCTTAATACTTTTACATGAATTAAACCTAAGAGCTTTAAGACACTAAAGGGGAAAAGACGATCTTTTGTCAGTCCCAAGATGACCTACCCCAAGGGTGGCACCCCACCACCCTAGGACTCATCAGACCCTAATTATCTCCAGGGGTCCTCACATGGCCATAAGATCACCATTAAACTCTCACATCTCCAATCAATGTACCCCAATTTGGCCTATAACTCCAAAACTGCCAATTTGCTAAACGCAGACCATCCTTAATGTTTTGATGTTCATGAAGGGAGGTACATTAAATAATCAACACTATGACCCAATATTTTTACTAGGGGTCCATGTCACTGATTTAAGATCCATTCCAGAGTTCCATAACTTTCCCAATAATATTAATATTTAAAACCATTTTTCCAAAATATGACTTCCTAAGGTTTGAACTACAAGTGCACTTTTCTGACTTCCACTGCCTACCCAACTTTTTACATAAATCAAGGGTACCTAATAATCAGTATATATGAATTTGTAGGAGATTCCAGCAAGATTTACTATTTTTGAAAATTCCAAAACCCATTTATTTCCAATAAATTCCAAAGGAGGTACCCTCATATGAACTCCAAACCTTATGCAAATTTATACAGAGGTGATTCACACTAAAATATTCATTCCTACAAAGTTTGACCACATTCCATAAAGGTTACATCTGTAATTTCCACAAAGGATATATTTGCAATTAATTCCAAATTGAACTAGAGGTACAAACAATATCAATCCATAAATTATGAGAAAAATACTGTGGGTACATATTGGTATGAAATGACATCCAGCAAGGTTTCATGCAATTACAGAAATCTAACACCCTAAAATCAGTCATCCCAAAAATTGCCAACAATATAAATAATTACAATTTGGACCTCCAAAAGTTACCCAATGGTTCTAATAGAATCTCCAGGGATTAATAACATCAACAATATGTTGGTGACAGAAGATGGTTAATCACTAAGTATTATTTCTTCCTAAATCCCCAAAACCTAAATATTTACAAATCTACCCAAGGATTTATTACCTAAGGTTGGCAACTCCAAACCTCTTCATTTTCACAGGCGAGGTTCCTCTGGTCACTATGACCTATGCTCCAAAACTTTAGGTCAAACCATTTAGGTTTGACCCCACTTCCTTCATTGACCTCTAATTGCACCCCTTTAGGATTTAACCTAGGGTTAGGGTCAAAACTTCTCCAAATCCACCCAAACTTCTTGTGAGGGTGTTACAACACTTATAGAACTTAGGGGAGTCCAATACACCCCTCTCCAAGGACAAACTCTCCTATGTCCTTCACAACCCCAAATTCCACTCCATAGGGATCAACCCTATGGCCTTGAGCAAATCAACTCCATTGCCCACCAATCTTCCTCATGGGGTCTCAAATTGATCTCACTGACCTTTCCAAGAAGACTCAAGCCTCTATGGACCCATTTGGCCAATGGATCTCTACTTGGCTAAATGCACCCCAAGGTGCTCCAACCCCATGTCCTAGGGCAATCCAACTCCCCATCACCCCAAAACTCACCTGGAGGTGATTTGAGTGGTGTTAGGGCAGTGGCCAAAGTTCCACTCCAATTGGAGGTGGTTTGACCATGAAAAACCCCAATTAACCCTTAATCACAATTTTCCCCTTAATGGACAAATTTTTGGCCCAATGATTACCTAATCAAATGAGCTCCAAATGAGTTGAAATTTTAACTAGAGGTTTATCATGACCCTAATAACACCCCACCAAAATTTGGTGGAGAATGGAGGTCATTTGACCCTCCAAATAATTTATACAAGGATTATTAAATTTTTACAAAACTTTAGGGAAAAGTTCTCCAAAAATTCTCATTTTTGGATATGTTATAGACCTAGGCAAGACTCACTCTTAGTCCAAATTTCAAGTCATTTGGACTAGTGCATTGGTGTGGGCACCCTTTCAAAGTTCAGTCAAACTTTGCACTAGAATGGGTGCTGAGGTCAAACCAGGGATCCAAATGGTGTGAACTTAATTTTGTATGGTCCTAGGGGTCAAGGCCTACAACTTTCATGTTGGGCACTTTTTCTGTAGAGCCCTCTAAGTAATTTCTATAATTAAAATTAGATTCAGCAAGAAAAAGCTCTAATAACATGAATATTAATAATAATAATTACATCTATTCAATCATTAAGGCGCAGATCCGACGGTGTAGACATCGTCTTCTCCGATTAGCCTACGGCTGCGATAGCCCTCGCCTGGGCGGTTTTGTGGGCCGATTTCCGGCGTGACGGCGCCGCCTCCGGCGAATCGCCGCCGCCATTAGCACCACCCGACATCCAGCTTTCGATTGCCGGTGTCGGTGTGGCCGGGGGTGGCCGGAGTTGGCCCCCCCGGATGTTACATTTTTCGGCCATGAACAATGGAGAAATCCGATTGGAGGGGCCTCCAATCCGATTTTGAAATAGGGATATGTGAGATTTATCCAAAGGAGAAGAGATGAAGAAGTGGACCTTCTTGGAGCCTTGAAGCCTTGCCGATTGGAGGATTGCCATGGACGACCTCCATCCTTTCCGAGTTCTGCAACCACCACACCAAACTGCCCGATTCCTTTGTCTAACCAGGGGAAACTGATGCTTTAGATCTAGGGGAGCTTTTAAAGGCTCCAATTGAGGGAGGGGAAGAGTCATGGCTTCAATGCCATTTAAGGCCATGAATGGAGAATTTTGGCCATGGTGGAATCCCATGGGATTCACCCCTAGGAGGCCGGGAAATGGCTGGAAACTCCTCCTCTCCCCTAGAGGAGATGAATCCAACCATTAATGAGGGAGATTGAAGGTTTCTTCTTCCTCCCCATTAATTCCCCCTCTTTCTCTCTCCCCTTAAATGGGTTTTTCTCTCTCCTACTCATCATGGCTGATTTTACACTCTCACCTGGGTTAATTATCAGTCAAGCATGCTGGTCAAGTGGTCAATTTGGGCTTAGCCCAAAGGGATTGGGCTAGATTCAAGAGATTTGACCTAATTTGGGCAAATTTGACTTTTGGTCAAATTGACCAATTGGGTGACCCTAGGATGGGGATTTTGGGTCCATTGGATTCCAAATTAGGTTTAGAAACTACTGGTGGGGTCAATTTGGTCACATGAGCCTTAGTTGACCCAATTTAAGCTGATTTGACCAAAACAAGCTAAGCTGACTTTGGTCAAATTGAGCCCTAGAGTTGATCCAGTCATGGGGCTTTTTGGTCCACTGGGTCCCCTATGATATGATAACCCTAAGGGTAGGGTCAATTTAACATGGTGATGGTCAATTAGGGCACTTAGTGAAGAATTGCCATTTTGACCTAAAAAGGGCATTTTGGTCAATTTGCACCACTGGGGGTCCCATGATGGGGCTTTTATGTCTACTAGGTCCCTTATGGTATTCTAGACCTAGATGAGTGATCAATTTGTCATGGTGAAGGTTAATTGACTCTAAATAGGCTACTTTGACCAATTTGGGGTTTAGGTTGACTTTGGTCAAATTGGCCTCTTAGGTTGACCCCACTGGGCCCTTGGTGCCCTAAGGGGCCCCATAAAGGGTTAGGGATACTATGGTGGGGTCAATTGATTAATTTGAGGTCCTAAAGTCCAACCCTAAGCTTGGTAATTGGAAATTGCTATTTGCAGTCCAAGGCACTTTCAACCCTAATCTTGCCTAAGTTACAGGAATTTCTACACTACCAAGGACTTGTCATGACCTTGGCAAAACAGATTCACCTGGGGGTCTAGCTGTCTGGGGGATGTTACACTACACGTGGGTTTACTTCATGAGGGAGAAGGCGAAGGTGTTTAAGAAGTTTCAGGAGTGGAAGGAACTTGTGGAGGGGAGGCTGAACCTAAGGGTGAAGAAGCTGCGAAGTGATAATGAGGGAGAGTTTACCTCTAACGTGTTTGCTTCTTTCTGCAGGAAATACGACATTCGGCGAGAGCTCTCTTGTGCCCACACCCCTCAACAAAATGGAGTCGCAGAGAGAAAGATCTGCCATCTGGTGGAGACTACCAGGAGTTGGCTGCATGCCAAGGGATTCCCAAGGCCTTGTAGGCGGAGGGAATGACGTGTGCCACCTATGTGATCAACCGTCTACCTATGAGTCATAACAGGATGGTGTCTCCACACCAACTCATGTTCGGGGAGAAGCCTAATGTGAGTCACATGAGGGTGTTTGGCTCTTCCTGCTTCAATTCATGCACGTTCTGGAGTCTGAGAGAACCAAGTTGGAGCCGAAAGCAAGGAAGTGTGTCTTCATCGGCTACGACGAGCGGAAGAAGGGGTGGAAGTGCATGAATCCTCTGACCCACAAGTTCGTCGTCTCGCGCGACGTGGTGTTTGGCGAAGTGATCTCGTATCAGGGAGTCTCTTCTGTGGTACTGTCGGAGAGTGAAGTTTCTAGCAGGTGTGAAGAGAGAGTCACTGAGGACTCTACTATGGAGTTGGAGCTATCTCCCAGTGCCCCATCGCCATCTGGCTCAGGGGAGCTTCGAGTTCGAGAAGTAAGGGGAGTAGTGCTCCAAGAGATGAAGAGAGAAGAGTTGTATAGGAGGAGTCTACCGGAGCGGTAGATAGTGGCCAAGCCTTGAGAAGGTCGAAGCGGACCATCGTCCCGCCTTCTCGCTATAAGGAGGGGAACTTCGTGAGTTTGGTCTCTTGCTTCTTCGCAGGACCACTTGACGAGAGGGAACCTGCCCGCTTTGAAGATGTTGTAGGCACGAAGGAGTGGGACGTGGCTATGGATGAGGAGATGCAGGCCTTGAAGAAAAATGAGACATGGGACCTTGTTCCCATGGCGGAGGGCATCAAGCCTGTCACCTGCAAGTGGGTGTAGAAGGTGAAGAAGAGAGCTGACGGAGGAGTAGAGAGGTACAAGGCTAGGCTTGTCGCTCGAGGGTTTTCGAAAACCTATGGTGAGGACTATGAGGAGACATTTAGTCCTGTGGCGAAGATGACGTCGGTGAGGACGGTCATAGCTCTTGCGGTGTGCCGAGGGTGGAAGCTGTGGCAGCTTGATGTGAAGAACGCGTTCCTGTACAGAGAGATTGACAAGGACATATTCATGGTGCAACCACCTGGATACGTGTCCAAGTCACACCCACATCATGTGTGCAAGCTGAAGAAGGCCCTATACGGTTTGAAACAGGCGCCGAGAGACTGGTATGGGAAGATTGCAGAGTATTTGCAGTTATGTGGTTATGATGCCTCAGACTCGGACTCTAGCATGTTCGTGAAGAAGAGTGGAGATCTTCATGTGTTGGTGCTGCTGTACGTCGATGACTGATCGTGACCGGGAACAACATTGAGAGGTCGCGACGCTGAGACAGCTGTTTCTATTCGTTTTGAGATAAGGATCTTGGTGAACTGCACCATTTCCTCGACTTCATGTAGGAAGAGAAAGTGGCGGACTTTCATCTCCCAGAGAGCTTACGCTGAGAAGATCGTCGAAAGATTCAACATGAAGTAGGGGAAGAGCAGCTCTGTTCCACTGGAGGTTGGGCTGAAGCTTCGGAAGGAAGAAGGGAGGATTCTTCCTGATCCGAAGGTCTTTCGGGCACTATGGGCAGTTTAATCTACCTGACTATCACGAGGCCGGAGCATCGCTTTTGCAGTCGGCCGAGTTAGTCGGTACATGCAGGAGCCGCGGAAGCCTCATCCGGAGGCGCTAAAGGAATTCTGAAGTACGTGAAGGGGACCCTTGAGATGGGGTTTGTCCTATGGAGAGAAGTCTGACTTCAAGCTGCATGGGTACACAGATGCAGACTACGGTGGTGACGCTGATGATCGCAAGTCGACCTCAGGTCATGTGTGCTTCTATGTGGAGCAGCTGCTATCTCGTGGTGTAGCAAGAAGCAGGACTCTGTCTCCCTATCCACCACAGAGGCTGAGTACAAGGCGTCGTGCTTAGTAGCTCAGGAGTGTGTCCTGACGAGGAGGCTGTGGAAGACGTGGACGAGAAGGTCAGCGGACCTACTGTTCTTCGCGGTGACAACGAGAGCGCCCTGAAACTGGTAACCAATCCAGTCTGTCACGCGAGAATAAAGCATATAGAGATCGAGCATCACTTCATCAGAGAGAAGGTGTTGGGTGGCTTGATTGCGGTGGAGCATGTGCGGAGCGAAGACATCATAACAGATATCTTCACAAAGCCCCTTTTTGCGGGGCCGTTCAGGAGGCTTCGCTCGCTGCTCGGAGTGGTTGACGGAGCTCACTTCAAGTGGGAGTGTTGAATTTGGTGAAGTAAGCTAACTCTGGCGTTAGAGCTAACACCGCGTTAGCCCCGCCTTTTGGTGGCGGCTCCGGAATCTATAAATAGGGGGGCAATCCCCCCACAGAGAGCATTAGAGACAAGATGAGACTTGTGCGGTCCTGAATAGGCGGTTTCAAGTGAGAGCGAACTTGGAGTGAGTTTCGAAGGAGGGCTTGGGCGGTCTGACTGGCGGTCTCAAGTGGGAGTGAACTCGGAGTGAGTTCTGGGCGACTTGGAGCAAGAGTTGCGAGCTGTGCAAGATCGTGAGTCAACGTCGACGTTAGTGACAACGCAGGGCGTTAGAGGCTTGTGTGAGGTGGCGGTCTACATATGCGGTCGTCGTCAAGAGGGTGTGCTCGCAGAGAGCTCGTGCGGACTGAGTCAACGCCGACGTTAGCGACAACGCGGGGAGTTAGCGAGCTGAAGAGAAGCGGACTCTGTCTGCGACCAGTTGTTATTTCTTATTCTCGGTTGTTGTGAATCAAGTTGTACTATGCGACTTGTATTCAGCCTGCTTCTGTTGTAATTGTTGTAACCAATTTGTCAAGTAATAAAGAAGTGTTTTTTGTTCATCATTGGTGTGCTTGTCTCAGTGTTCCATCGATCTAGAAAACTTCACAATTCCGACGAAGTCGAGGCGGAGGATGATAAAGCTCGAGGCGGAAGTATCGTAGCCATCATCTTAGACTTCGTAGTCATCAATTCTTTCTGCTTCGGTATGGACAAGATGATCTTCTCCCTTGCTAGACTTGCTAGATTTGCCTCCGTTAGAGCATCCCCGAGCAAATCCTTCGCGTTAGGGTTGAGCTCAATGATTAACTTCAACGGAGAAGTTATAAATGCCGGATTCGACAGAGCTGCACTGGCCCCCCGTTTTTCCCCAATGCAACAAAATATATGGTATAACGCCGGGAAAGAACATACACATGCATGATTTTTATTTGTTTGAAAATGGAGTCAAGATCGTCAATGGTAGAACGGTGAGAAAAAGGTCAAAGAGCGAATCGTCAACCGCTTCTTCGCTCATCACCTTCATGAATGCCTCTCTTGATGCAATCATGGGTGGAAATCGCCGAGAGAATCGTGTGCTACGACATCTCCTTCAACCTCATAACCTACCTCACTCAAACCGCTCAACATCTCTATGGCCACCACCACCGTCAAATCCTGGACGGAAAATATAAACTGACGAAACTATGAGGAATCACTTAAATTTAATGAAATCAAATGTTAGGGACTGAAATCTCCAAAAATAAAGGTTTGAGACTAAAAATCAGGAACCGAATTATGTGTTTTCCTATATTACACACGCGCGCATATAGATATAATTATATAAGGAATTAAAGGTGTAAACAGTGACTTTCTCTGCCACGAACAAACGAATGGACTCATCGCCGACTGTCATCTCCGATCAGCCGATTTCAATTATATCAAAAATGGTTGCTGATATTATTTTATTCCGTTTCTACTTAGATTTCAGGGTAATGCATGTTATGCCCCCAATATTATCTTAATCTGATGATCACAATGTTACACTTTATATTTAATTTGATCTCTTAAAGAATTGCTTTTTGATTTGTGTTATTTGTTGCAATCAATACATACAAATGTACATACGTAAATTTATGAATCCTTTAAATACATAAATTAAGTTCATTTACTACAAGTTGAAAATTTTGTTATAAAGAGGAATAAATTTGAAAAGATGGGATGTTTCACCCAAAAAAAATTTGTTATACAGTTTTCTTCGTCATGTTCTCTGTGAAATTTGTTAAATGATATGTGAACTCAGACCGTACCTTGATTCTCCATGAATTTTGTTAATTGATTAACATAGTTTTTGTAACATCCCCCAACTGCTAGGGCCCCTAGAAAATTTTTATCATGACAAGTCATGACAAAAGTAGGGATAAGTGACCCAGGGCACTAAGATGACAAGTTGAAAGGAGTAAAAAACACATGGTGTGCACTCAGCCACCATGGGCCACCCTAATGTAAAGTGAACTAAAAAGAGGATAAAACATCTTATGCATCACACACAGCCATGGAGATTCCCCTAGGATGAATCTAGTACACAAAATGGGCCAAAGAGGCACCATGAACTCAACAAGATAAGAAGGAATACACATTGGGGTGCATTTAAACAAATCTTGATGGCCTAGCCTAGGGGTGACCAACGACTCCATAGCCAACATAACCTCACCATTGTTGAAGCCAGGAAAATCCTAGGCTCCAAAATTCGGATCAATGCAGCCGTAGGCTACTCGCCTAGCAGTCCAACGAGACGACTTGGCTGGCAAACGACGAAGAAGCTAGAAGAGCAACAAACAGGACCCCAGATGTTGCGGCAGGGAGGTCCCACAACATACCCGGAAGCTCAAGGGAGTCCTTCCCCTCCAAAACAAAAAATGGCCGAGCTTGGTACAAGGAAGGCAGAGACCTGATGAGTATCTCGCCTGAGGGGGTCAACCTCGTCCAAAAGTCCTCTTTCTTGTACCCATGTGGGTTTATTTATAGACAAATCCGGGGGGGGGGGGGGGGGGGGGGGGGGGGGGGGGGGGGGGGGGGGGGGGGGGGGGGGGGGGGGGGGGGGGGGGGGGGGGGGGGGGGGGGGGGGGGGGGGGGGGGGGGGGGGGGGGGGGGGGGGGGGGGGGGGGGAGGGGGGGGGGGGGGGGGGGGGGGGGGGGGGGGGGGGGGGGGGGGGGGGGGGGGGGGGGGGGGGGGGGGGGGGGGGGGGGGGGGGGGGGGGGGGGGGGGGGGGGGGGGGGGGGGGGGGGGGGGGGGGGGGGGGGGGGGGGGGGGGGGGGGGGGGGGGGGGGGGGGGGGGGGGGGGGGGGGGGGGGGGGGGGGGGGGGGGGGGGGGGGGGGGGGGGGGGGGGGGGGGGGGGGGGGGGGGGGGGGGGGGGGGGGGGGGGGGGGGGGGGGGGGGGGGGGGGGGGGGGGGGGGGGGGGGGGGGGGGGGGGGGGGGGGGGGGGGGGGGGGGGGGGGGGGGGGGGGGGGGGGGGGGGGGGGGGGGGGGGGGGGGGGGGGGGGGGGGGGGGGGGGGGGGGGGGGGGGGGGGGGGGGGGGGGGGGGGGGGGGGGGGGGGGGGCGTGGGGGGGGGGGGGGGGGGGGGGGGGGGGGGGGGGGGGGGGAGGGGGGGGGGGGGGAAGGGGGGGGGGGGGGGGGGGGGGGGGGGGTGTGGGGGGGGGGGGGGGGGGGGGGGGGGGAGGGGGGGGGGGGGGGGGGGGGGGGGGGGGAATACGGGGGGGGGGGGGGGGGGGGGGGGGGGGGGGGGGGGGGGGGTGGGGCGGGGGGGGGGGGGGGGGGGGGGGGGGGGGGGGGGAGGGGGGGAGGGGGGGGGGGGGGGGGGGGGGGGGGGGGGGGGGGGGGGGGGGGGGGGGGGGGGGGGGGGGGGGGGGGGGGG
>JAWHQI010002143.1:0-44399 GCA_033032865.1 Dactylorhiza incarnata
CCCCCCCCCCCCCCCCCCCCCCCCCCCCCCCCCCCCCCCCCCCCCCCCCCCCCCCCCCCCCCCCCCCGTCTAAGTGAGAGCCCGGGAGCGGAATCGATCTGGGGCATTCCAGCACCAACATATCCAACCTTGCCAGCCTCTCCAGAGATCAACCTGAACCCCCCATTTAGGTGAGAGCCCGGGAGCGGAATGATCTGGGGCATTCCAGCACCAACATATCCAACCTTGCCAGCCTCTCCAGAGATCAACCTGAACCCCCCGTCTAGGTGAGAGCCCGGGAGCGGAATCGATCTGGGGCATTCCAGCACCAACACATCCAACCTTCGTCACCACTGCATGGCGGTGGTTATAAACATCACAAAAAGGAGTAAGACATTTAGTAAACAACAGAATAAAGCTTTCAAGGTTAAAATCGTTTCAAATCATCCCCACTCCGGGCTCGGTCGAGAGGCACCACCCCACCCCCCCCCCCCCCCCCCCCCCCCCACATCCTGGAGATGGTACCCCCCTGACTTGAGCACCTCGCTTACAATATATGGACCCTCCCAGTTGGGGTTGAGCTTACCTACCGCGGCCCCCTCTGTCGGCCGCATCGACCTTCTTCAGGACTAGGTCTCCTTTCTGAAAGTGTTTTATCTGGATATGTTTGTCGAAATATCGAGTCATCCGCCGCTTGACCTCTTCCTGCCTGATGGTGGCCAAGTCCCGGAGCTCTTCCACTAGGTCCAAAGACAGCCTCTGCTCTGCATTGTTATCTTCTAGCCACTCTTCATCCCCCTCGCTCGCAGCGATCACCAGGGGGGTCTTTACCTCAACTCTATGGGGAGAACGGCCTCGGACCTGTGAGAGAGCTTGAACGGAGTCTCCCCGGTGGCGGTATTCGGAGTAGTCCTCATGGCCCAAAGGACGGAGGGTAGCGGTTCCACCCAGTTCCCCCGGAGGTTTTCCACTTTCTTTTTTAATAGGTTAACGATTATTTTGTTTGCCGCCTCCACCTGCCCATTGCTCCTCGGGTGGTGGACCGATGCGAACCTGAGGTCAATGCCGAGTTGAGTGCAGAAGCCAACAAACTCTTCACTGACAAATTGCGGCCCATTGTCTGTCACTATAGCTAGAGGGAGCCCGTGCCTGCAAATTATCTCCCCCCACACAAAATTCCTTACGACCTGAGAGGTTACCTTAGCGAGTGCTTTCACTTCTACCCACTTGGAGAAGTAGTCGATCATGACCAGCAGGAACTTCCTCTGGCCGCTGGCTTGGGGGAAGGGACCGACCAGGTCCAACCCCCATATGGCGAAGGGCCAGGGAGCCGTGATGGTCCGGAGCCTTTGAGTTGGGAGGAGTTGGAGCGGAGCATAGAGCTGACACTTCGGACACTTCCTCGCGAACTCTGTCGCATCCTTGCTGAGAGTGGGCCAGAAGTAGCCTTGCCTCAACACCCTCCCTTCCAGGGTCTGACTCCCGGAGTGACTGCCGCACTCCCCGAAGTGGATTTCTTCCAGGACTCTCGGAACCTCCTCCTCGGAAACACAACGGGCTAGGAGTCCCGAGAGGGTCTTCCTATATAGCCCTCCTGCATGCAAGGAGTAATAGGCGGACTTATACCTGAAGCGTCTCTTGTCCACGTCCTCTCCAGGGAACTTCCCGGAGGATAGGAAGGTGATGAATGGATCCATCCACGAGGCTCGTTGATCCACCTCCATCAATTCTCCTTTCTCGATGGAGGGTCGGAAGAGTTCCGAAGCCGTCCCTCCCGCTCGGGGACCGAACTTGGCTAGGAGGTCCGCCTGGGTGCTCTCCTCCCTCGGCACGTGCTTGATGGAGAAGGTGTGAAACTGCCCGATGACCCCCTTGACCTTCTCCAGGTATAGCAGAAGGGTCGGATCCTTCGCTTCAAACTCTCCCTTGATTTGGCAAGCTACCACCATGGAGTCCGTTGAGACCTCCACGTCCTGCACTCCTAGTTCCCGGGCCAGCCGAAGGCCTGCTATCACTGCCTCGTACTCAGCCTGGTTGTTGGTAATTGGGAAATGGATGTTTAAGGCTTGCTCAATCCGGGTCCCCTGTGGACTCACCAGGACCATCCCCCCTCCGTAGGAGTACTTTCCCGACGCTCCGTCCACCACCATCTTCCATGCCTCTGAGGGAGGTGGCTCGTGCTCCCCCACCTCGGCCGCATAGTCGGCCATGAAGTATGCCACCGCCTGAGCCCTGATGGACGTCCTGGGCACGAACGTGACATTGAATTCACTTAGCTCCACGGACCACTTTGCCAACCTTCCAGAGTGTTCCACCCCTTCCATGATTTTACGGAGCGGGTGGTCTGTCACTACCTTGATTGAATGGGCTTGGAAGTAAGGCCGGAGCCTCCGGGCCGACACCACCAATGCGAAGGCTAACTTTTCCAGGATTGGGTACCGGAGCTCCGCCTTCTTCAACACTCGACTGACGTAGTAGATAGGGAACTGTTTCTTCCCCTCCTCTCGGATCAACACGGAACTTACTGCTTCAGACCCTACCCCCAGGTACAGGGATAGGTCTTCTCCTGGCCTCGGCCCCTGGAGCAGAGGGGTTCGGGTGAGTTGTTCTTTCAGAGCCTGGAAGGCCTCCTCGCACTCCTGGGTCCATTCAAACTTCTTGTTGCCCCGTAGCACCTTGAAGAAAGGCGCACACTTTTCTCCCGCCTTGGAGAGGAACCTGCTGAGCCCAGCCAACTTCCCTGTAAGGCTCTGAACCTCCTTCGGATTCCTCGGCGACCCCAACTCCATTACCGCCTTAACCTTGTCCGGGTTGGGCTCCACTCCCGCGGGGGTGAGCAAGTGGCCCAGGAACTTTCCTCGGCTTGCCCCGAAGACACATTTCAAGGGATTGAGTTTCATCTTGTAGCGTCGCAGGGTCCCGAAAGTCTCCTCAAGTCTCGGAGGTGAGACCCAAGGTCTCGGCTCTTTACCATGAGGTCATCAACATAAACCTCCAAGTTTCTTCCCTTCTGCTCGCGGAAGACTCTGTCCATCATCCTTTGGTATGTGGCACCTGCATTCTTGAGCCCGAACGGCATCATCTTATAACAGTAGCATCCATCCCCCGTGATGAAGGAGACATCTTTGATGTCCGGGGGGTGCATGCGGATTTGATGGTAACCTCCTCCCTTCTTTACCATAACGACGTTGGAGACCCAGCCTGGATACTGGATCTCCGATACAAAGCATGCATGTAGGAGCTTGCTCACCTCCTCGCGGATGGGCCCTTCCAGCTTGTCGGCGGTGTCCCTTTTCTTCTGGTGGATGGGGCGGGTGCCGGGGTCGAGGTTGAGGCGATGGCAAGCCACATCCGCGTCGATCCCGGGCATTTCTGCGGCGCTCCAAGCAAAGACGTCTATGTTCTTCTGCACGCACGCCAGGATCTCCGCTTGATCTTCCGGGTTGAGTCCTCCGCTGACCCGGACCTTCTCTACCACCCCTAGCCGAGTGGTGACCTCGAGCTCTATGACCTCGTCCATAGCCTCCAGCCGGGACTGCTCTCCCTAAGCCTCTCCTCCTCGGCACAAGTGAGAGCCTGGGTTCCTTCCACGACCTCCTTCTCTACCACCATCGGCTCCTCCGCCCCTCCCTCCTGGGCCTTCTCTTCTTCTTCCTTTCTTTCCGTCCGGGGTCCCTCAGCTACCCCTTCCTGGGCATGGACTTCATCTCCCTCCATCTTCTCCTTGGCTACCTCCTTACCTCCGGCTTCGGCCGCCTCCTCCATCATCTTATCCCACTCCTCAGCTTCTCCCATCCAGGAGATGGTGTTGACAGCCGTCACGTAGCACTGCCTTGCCACCTTGGGATCCCCCCTGATCCGCACCTGAACCCCTCCGTCGTTGAACTTAAGGCATTGATGAAAGGTGGAGGGGACACAGCGGAACGCGCTGATGAGTGGCCGTCCGAAGATGGCGCTGTAGCTTCTTGGAGCGTCCACTATGACAAAACGGCAGTTACTGGACTGCCCCCCCCCCCCCCCCCAGGGTCACGTGAAGTCCTACTCCCCCTTCTACTTCTTTCCTCTCCCCCGAGAAACCAAATAAGGGACCATCCGAGGCCAACACCCTCCGGGCCTCCACCTTCATCTCATCAAACGCCTTCTTAAAGACGACGTTGACCGAGCTCCCGTTGTCCACTAGAATCCGTGAGACGGTGAAGTTCTCGATGATGGTCTGGATGACCAGCGCATCGCAAAACGGGTCTTCATAGCTTGGCATGTCCTTCTGGGAGAACGTAATCCTTTCTGCTGGGGGTGGAGCAGTGGATGTTGAGGCCACGCTCCGCCGATAGATGGTGTGGAGGCTAGTCTTGCGGGTCGCCTCCACCCCTACCACCCCCCCCCCCCCATGGATCACCCTGATCCCTCCTCTACTCCCCATATCAACTCTATCTTCGCACTTTTCTTCCTCCTCCCTTCGAGGCTCGACCTCCTCAATTCTCACCTGCTGTCTCGGTGCGGGCACTCGGCTCCTTTTCACCTCCAGGAACTCCGGGCAGGTGTCCATTGAGTGACCTTCCTCATCATGGAAGATACAATATGGCAACATCACCTCCCCTGCATCGGCCTCCGCCACCCTATTCCTTCTCCTCCTAGCGGCTGCTGTTTCCACCTCGCCTCTCCTTCCTCTTCCTCTTCCCCGGCCAATTGCCATGGCCTGTTGAGGTGGGGGAGGCATCTGCATCGGACCCTGCCTCCACCCTAACTGGTGGGGTCTCCCTTGACCTCCGAAATGGTTACCCCTTCCTTGGTCGTAACCCCTTCCCTGCCCTTGCATTCCTCCGCCGTGTGGCCTCCATCCCCCCTCCGGGGCCTGGGGCTCTTCCCTTCTCCTGACCTCCTGCTGCCTCACCTCCGGCTCACTGAGCTTTGCTAGCCTCTTGGTGAGGTCCGGTTTGGCTTCTTCACTCGCAACTTCCTCCGCCACCCTCTCCATCAGCTCCTCATAGGAGACGGGGGCCTTCCTCTTCAACGCCATCTTGAAGAAACTCTCTTTTAACCCGACCGTGAAGGCGAGTTGGAGTGCAAACCCAGGCATCTCCTGAGTAAGCTGCACTTCCTCCTGGAACCGATCCGCATACTGAGCCAACGACTCCCTGGGTTCCTGCTTCACTTTGAAGAGGGAATCAGCATCCTTCTTCCTCTTTTTTGAGGTCGAGAACCTCAGCAAAAAACTTCAGCGCAAATCCTCGAACGCGTAGATTGACCCTGCAGGGAACTGATGGAACCAGTCCCTGGCCTTCTCCTTGAGGGTGACGGCAAAGAGCCGACACTTGAAGGCATCTGACATCGGCCTAATGGAGACCGAGTCTTCGAAACTCTGCAGGTACTGGACAGGGTCATCCCTACCGTTGTAGTACACCCGATCCCACTCTCCGAACCCCCCTGGGATGGGTGCGGAAAGCACCAGCTCGCAAAAGGGGCTTCCCCTTCCTGTCACCCTTTCTGGCTCCACTCGCCCCCAAGCTCTCTCGCTAGACTTGAGCTTGCCGGGACTGTACTCGCGAGGGTGGCGCTCGCCTGAACCACCCCGACCGTCGCCGCATCCTCCTGGCGCGCGCTCGCCTGCGCCGCGATCACTGGGACAGAGCTTGTCGGCAATGAGCTCGCCGGCCTGGCGCTCGCCGACGCGGAGCTCGCCGGCCTTGGGCTCGCCGGACTGGCGAACAACACTCGCCCCTCCCTGTCCTGTCCTGATCCAACGGCAACTTCCTTTCCAGGCCTTCCCCCCGGGGCATTCTCGCCAACCGTCGTTGGGGGAGGGGTCACCTGAGGTGTTGGGCTCACAAACTCGCTTCGCAGAGCTGTGACCGTAAACCCCAAGGTGTCGAGCACCTCCTTTCTGAAATCTGCGAGCATCCTGGCCATCGCCACCTGGGGTGTCTCGCCGAACTCCTCGCCTTGCTCTTCATCTCCCGCCATAACCCTTCTCTGGAACTTTCTTGAACCAGCCACGCTCCACTCTCACCGCACCAAAATGTTGAAACCGATTTCTCGGTCCCTTGTGGAGCTCGGGGCCCTCAACGAATTGAGGGGCAGCTAGCCCTTACTGATCCCTCGGAAGAGGTAGGCAGATAACTTGGACAAAGAACAAAGACCCTGGTCTTAGCGAGGAGGTCCCTCCACTAACCCGGAAGATCGTTGAGCGCTTCCCCTCCCAAGCCAAAGCTAAGACTCGGGCACCTTGGAGAGCTAGAGAGCCCAAACCAAAGCGACCTAAGGAGAGAAGAAGGCTCAAAGATTCTGAACCAGTCCTCTTCCAAGGTGCCCTTTAAGGTATATTTATAGATTTTAGTTTTGTGGTCTGTCAATAGCCAAATCCTGCTGTCCATTCTTACTATCCGCACACCGGATTGGTCTGCTAACAGCCAAACTCCACTGTTTGGAGAGGCTAACCGCAGACCACCGGGGGCCTCCTGGTAGAAATCCCTTCCTGGACTTTTACTGGGCGAGCCAGCCCGCTTCGAGACCTCCCTTACGAGTGGAGCTCGCGAGCCTCTGGATTGGCGAGCCCCAGAATTGCTGTTGGCACATTACCTGGCTCGCTCGCCTACACTACCTTGGTTGAGACCTTCCTTGCGAGTGGAGCTCGCGAGCCTCTGGGTTGGCGAACCCCAGAATTGCTATTGGCACATTACCTGGCTCGCTCGCTTACACTACCTTGGCTGAGACCTCCCTTGCGAGTGGAGCTCGCGAGCCTCTGGGTTGGCGAAACCCAGAATTGTTAGTGGCACATTACCTGGCACGCTCGCCTACACTACCTTGGCTGAGATCTCCCTTGCGAGTGGAGCTCGCGAGCCTCTGGGTTGGCGAACCCCAGAATTGCTATTGGCACATTACCTGGCTCGCTCGCCTACACTACCTTGGCTGAGACCTCCCTTGCGAGTGGAGCTCGCGAGCCTCTGGGTTGGCGAACCCCAGAATTGCTATTGGCACATTACCTGGCTCGCTCGCCTACACTACCTTGGTTGATATCTCCCTTGCGAGTGGAGCTCGCGAGCCTCTGAGTTGGCGAACCCCAGAATTGTTATTGGCACATTACCTGGCTCGCTCACCTCTATGGCCTCCCGCTCTTCCCGGGCTCGCCCTGCCTGGGTTCGCACATCTTGGCTCGCTTTCTAAAGTGTGAGCCGTCTGACTCTCCCTGGCGAACATCGGGGTTGTACAGGGGCGAATCTGCTCAACTTGCTGGACTCGATCTCGTACTCACTGACGGTGAGCTGCCTCTGCTTCAGATGCAGAAAGTTGTTCATCAATCGGTCACGCTCAACCGAAGGGAGGAACTTCTTAAGCAACAACCCCTTAAACGTCTCCTAAGAGCATCCCTCGGCGAGACCTTCCTTCTCCCTAATCCACCAACCTTTCGCCAAGCCCTTCAGCTGATATGCAGCCACCATCACCTTCGAAGCTTCCGAGACACCTGAATAGGAGAACATCTCCTCCATGTTGATCACCCAATCATCCAGGGCCATGAAGTCTGCCCTACCATCATAGGTAGGAGGGTCCCAAATGCTGAAAGTGTGAAATGAAGTTCCTCTCCGATGGCAATGCCACTGGAGGCATCAGGGGAGCAGGAACGGCTGGACTCACCACCTGTTCTTGCACAACATGCTGCTGCACCGAGGCAGCAGACACCAAAGACTGAATCTGAGCCTGCATCGCAACCAACTGTCTCGTCAAGGCCTCATTGCTCTGTCGCAGACTTTCGATCACGGACTCACTCTGACCACCAGAAGACTCTCCCTCAGGTAGGGGAGTCGATCATGCCACTCTCCTACGAGACATGTCTACAAGAAAGATGGACATTCAGTCAGAAACAGGCTTAAGACGCTTAAGCCAAACATACTCGGAAATATCACGGATCAATTCGGAACAGGAAAGAAAACAACCTGCTATTGTTGTCACCTTGTTCTGGAATTTCATGGAATGATGCAATGATTACACTTAGGATGATGCACCATCATCCTATTGACTCTTGTGCTATGACATGAGTGCATGAACATTTTAATTTCTTTTCAAATCATGTGTGTACATATGTCATCTGGTATGTCTTTAACTTGGCACGCGTGCTCATGCGATGATATGAATGTATGCAGTGCTATGCATTCTAGAAAGAGGCTTTAATGCATGTTATGAGCGGCGTACACATGTAATGTTATGCATCCCATACTACATAACATTATATGTAACAAAAAAGAAAATGTGCTAATGAGCACCTATGTAATGGTGGCTATGCATCCCATACTACATAACCGTCACATGTTGTCACCTATGGTGGATCCATATACGAACACTGATGGCGCAAATCTCACACACCGCTATAGGCGGTAGCTCGACTGCGACACGAAACGGCAGTGTACCGATCGTTCAAGTAATATAAAATGGGAATGAATCCCCAAGTATCGATCTCTTGAGGAACACAGTAAGGTGGAGTTAACGTTCGAGGAGGACTTGAGATTGAAGTCCTAAACGTCGGATGGAATGCGGGGGAGTTGGGTTGGCTTTTGGAAAATAAAATAAAACCTATCAACTACTCCTATGCAATGCCGCTATGCAAAGCTTCGCTTGGCGGGATGGAGACTAGGCAGGCCTTGGGCGCGCTGCGTCGCAAGGGCGGATGGACGAGAAGGCAAGCGGAATTGAACAATGCAGGCCTTGAGCGCGCTGCTTCGTAAGGCGGGATGGAATACGGGCCGCGATGCCACGCTTCGGTAGGCGGATGGACGAGTAGGCTAATGGATCGAACTATGCAGGCCTTTAGCGCGCTGCTTCGTTAGGCGGGATGGAATACGGGCCGCGATGCCACGCTTCGGTAGGCGGATGAGCGAGTAGGCTAGCGGAATGAGGGTCGTAAGCACCTCTTCGACAAGCACGCCACTAGCAATTGCTAGTGCGGCACCGGACACGGTGGTGGAGTGGAAAAGGGATGGTGGCGCACCTCATAAACACATAAACCACAAAAGCATTTCACAACAATATGAAATATATATAACTAAAAGCAAGTTTAAGTGCTCTTCATCAAAATACACAAGATCTAGCTATTACAACAATCAATAAGAGAAGAATAAGGCAAGAAATCGACCGAATCCGAAGGCTCGTTGTAGATTCACGGTTGGAATCGCCGGGTTGTCAATCCGCGTCCAAGCTCGGTCCGCAACTACGTCCGGGGTAGAGAGAGCTGTCACGACTCTCCAATGGACCCGTCTTCTTCGTGTCACGATCCGGTGGAGGTTGCAAACTTCCTCTTGCTTGACGGTAATGGCGGTTAGATCTCTCTTTGGAGCTCTTGGATGAAGGAGGAGGCCGAGAGGAGACTCCGGCTCAAGATTGGCGTGAAGAGAAAGCCCGGAGCACCTCTATATGGTGGGCGACGGTGGAGGGGCGAGGTCGGACGAACTGGAGCAGAAAACGGCGGAATACGGCGGGGGTCCTGACCTAAATCGCGAGCAGGGAATTTATAGGCGCTGGAATTAAACAGTGCGCACGGTCAGTGGCGCACGACCAGTGGTCGTGCGCACTAGCATTCGGTGATCGTGCGCTCTGCCTGGACGGAACCTGCAAAGACAGAAATTATGAAATAACATGTTCGCACGACCAGTGGCGCACGACCAGTGGTCGTGCGCACTGGAGTTGATGGTCGTGCGCAATACAGCAAACAGAACTCAGAATTTTAATGATAAGTGCGCACGAGCAGTGGCGCACGACCGGTGGTCGTGCGCGCTGGCGTTGATGGTCGTGCGCACTACACCAAACAGAACTCATAAAAAGGGTTAGGTGCGCACGATCAGTGGCGCACGACCGGTGGTCATGCGCAATAGAGCCAGTGATCGTGCGCAGTGTTCCTGTGCAGAATTGCACCGGGAACACCTGCACGACTCCAATTCCAGCATACGACACCGGTCTCGCCACTGAAAATGGAACTTAACAGTACATGAAAACTACTAATGAAGATAAGCATGAAATCACACCAAAAATGGGCCTAGAGGTGCACCTAGCATGGAATATCAAATATAAACGATAGCAGGGCTAAAGTGCGGTGAAATGACTAAATAAATGGCCCAGATGAGTCCATAAAAGTGTATATGATCATGACTCATCACACCCCCAGACTTACCTGTTTGCGCGTCCCGAGCAAACAAATTCTAAGCGAACTGGGAAAGAAAAGTAGATGGCTTAAAACTACAATACAGAGTACCATGCGAAGTCGCATGCTCATGTGCATAAGAAAAATAGTAGAAAAGATTTCTGATTATATAAACAGCCTATATATTTCTAAAAGAGTAAAAACATATTACAGCTACTCAAAGTGGTGAACAGCGGTGAATCATTCGGTCATGCATACGGAGAAAGTAAGCTAAACGCTGAGACGAGCATTGCCCAAGATCGGGATGCGGGAAAAACTCCACTAAAATCCATCAGTGTCGGTGACCATAGGCTTGCCCGGTCACATTCTCTCCACGGCACTGGTTTGACTCAAATGCGTGAATCAATAGGACTTTAGGTTTTAAATGGGGCTTGGGTTTAGGTGAGGTATACAATGATAAAGACGATGGTTCAAATACTAAACCCAAATGAGCAAATGCATAACATTATCCAAGTGGCCACAAAACACGCGGATGCACCACACCCCCAGACTTAGACTTAGACGCATGGGTGTGTGCACCGCCTACTCCCAAATATAAATCTCAAACAGATTTTTTTCAATTAAACTTTTCATTCTTTTTTTTTTCTTTTCAAATCTTTTTCTTCTTTTCTTTATCTTTCTTTAACAATTTCAGCAACTTTTCAAAGATGCACAACCACATTTTCACAATGTACTACCACAATCAACACCACTAATTTGAAATTTAAACAAAATGCTTGCTTTTTGGGTGTGCGACTAGGTTTGGAGTTTAGGCTTTGGTGAACAATAGTGGGGCTGAACCAAAAGAATGGGGTAGGCACAATTGGGCTAGCGAGGAAATGATGATAGGAATGGCACAAAGGCTCAACCGGGCCAAGATGATGGCCTATATCACATTCACGCAATTGACTAACCGTATACCCATGCTTCAAGAATCGCTTGGGGCAAGTTCTAGCCACCGAGAAAGATTCTCCTTTCTCCCGACTCAAGCAATACGAATCTAGCGATCGTTTACACACATCCCTACGCTACCGTTTGATTCACACCAGATTCACCATTTGAGTAGAGTAAACAACATTTACACGAATAGAAAAAAAAATATAAAACGATAAGTATAAAGAGAAATCTAATCTACACAAATTTCTATGCAACCGAGCACTCGACTAGGAGCACTGCTAGAGTCAACATTTTACTCTGCTACATAATCCTAAGCCATCACCTAGACTTTCCCAAATAAGCAGAAGAATTAAATTCACTACAGAGCACGCATACAGACGAGTACGCGCTCAAGTGGGTGCTGTGGTGTGCAGTGAAAATAAACAAAACATTTTAAATGAAATCTTCTAGCATGCAGTGCAATAGTGCACGTGAGCGGGTAAACAAAACTACTCTCCCCCAGACTTAAACTAAACAATCCACAAAACATATGACATGAAAATCAGCATAGGGCTAGGGGAAGAGAGTACCCAATGCTCAGCAAGTGAGCATACCAGAAGATTGGCATTTAAACCCAGACTAAGCTGCAGCATCCGCCATCCAGAAGAAGTACCTGCAGGGGTCAGCTCCGCAAAACAAAAGAAACAGAAAAAGATAAACTACAATACTACAGCTAACTAAACAGGATTGAATAAAATAAAATGCATGAAAAGTAAGATAACTACTGGGGTTATTGTCATCCCAGCACGACTTATTCAGATTTTGTACAGTTCTAGCTTATAGGCCTATGAAAAGAAAAGTGCACAGGTAACTGTTCTAATATGCGCATCGGTAGTGGGTACCGATACGGAGACAGAGCAGTCACCCCTCTACCTAAATATAGATACCTGCTCCTCACAGGTAGAAGGTAGAGAATGTAAGAAAAGGAGGAGGCCTGGTCCTCACTCATCTCACAAAACACATCCTTGCCTAGCAAGGTATCGTCAACAGGGAGGCAGCAGGAGGAAAAGGCAATGAGTGGAGCTTCCTCAACGGAGGGGGAATAAACCTCCTCACATGAGAGGATACTCTCATCATTGACTTGAGCAAAAAGCTCCAAGTCCTCCTGGGATACCTGTGAAGACTCAACCTGCACAGGCTCGGATGAAGAAAGGGGATCAAGAAATAAAGAAGACGAAGAACATAAATAAACATCAATAGGGGGAGTGATCCCGGTCTCACTCCCAGCAGGATCCAAGGATAGATCACTATCATCATCGTAAATATCATAGCAAGGGGAACTTGAGAACTCAGGAGCCTCAGTGGTGATTTGGACCTCCTCGTCCCATGAAGAAGTGCAAACCTCCTCATCAGAGAGAGTATCCTCCTCATCCCACCGAGGTGCATCATCGTGTTCAAAGTATTCATTCTCCCTCTCAGGGAAAATGACATCCTCATCCCACTTTGGAGCACCCTCCGAGTCAGAAGCATCACCCAGCTCCTTTACTTCGATAGGATAATGAAGAATATGTGTAGAAAAATCTTGCAAAGAAACTGGAGGAACGAAAAGAGTCGGTTCCTCCGCAAAAAGATCTGCCAACGCCTCCCCAATGGAAAGAATACTTTCCTCATCAAATTCAGGTGCATCTAGGAGCTCCCATTCCTCTCCTTGTTGGCTAACAGATGAGTGATCATCATCACTGGGAGTGAAGCCATAAACAGGGAGTGAGGAGTCCGTGCACGAGACAAGCTCAGGGGTAGAGGGCACAATTGCCTCCATGGGTAAAGAATGAGCGATAGGGACAATGTTGTCCTGAGTGGAGGAGCGGCGGTCAGGATTGAAAAGACTAGGACAGTCTTTCAATTTATGACCCTCTTCTCGACACAACAAGCAAACAACGTTCCTACACTGCCTAGCATTCAACTCATTCATTTGGTCTAAATAATAAACCATCTTATCATTAAAGCTAGGAGAAATACCCCATGACGACATTTTCAAAATTCAAAGCAGATAAAAAGAAACTGAAATTCTCTGCAAGGAAATCTACACAACTAGAAAAACTCCTTGAATAAAACTTGCCTAAAACTTTAAAATAGGGGATGAAGAAATAAAAACAAACAAAAGATAATTAAAAGGCAAACAAAAATAATAAAGTGGCTATACACACTGGAAGAACTACTATCTTTCGGCTCTCCCTCTCAAGAAAACTCACACGACTATGTTCCCCGGCAACGGCGCCAAAAACTTGATGGCGCAAATCTCACACACCGCTATAGGCGGTAGCTCGACTGCGACACGAAACGGCAGTGTACCGATCGTTCAAGTAATATAAAATGGGAATGAATCCCCAAGTATCGATCTCTTGAGGAACACAGTAAGGTGGAGTTAACGTTCGAGGAGGACTTGAGATTGAAGTCCTAAACGTCGGATGGAATGCGGGGGAGTTGGGTTGGCTTTTGGAAAATAAAATAAAAGCTATCAACTACTCCTATGCAATGCCGCTATGCAAAGCTTCGCTTGGCGGGATGGAGACTAGGCAGGCCTTGGGCGCGCTGCGTCGCAAGGGCGGATGGACGAGAAGGCAAGCGGAATTGAACAATGCAGGCCTTGAGCGCGCTGCTTCGTAAGGCGGGATGGAATACGGGCCGCGATGCCACGCTTCGGTAGGCGGATGGACGAGTAGGCTAATGGATCGAACTATGCAGGCCTTTAGCGCGCTGCTTCGTTAGGCGGGATGGAATACGGGCCGCGATGCCACGCTTCGGTAGGCGGATGAGCGAGTAGGCTAGCGGAATGAGGGTCGTAAGCACCTCTTCGACAAGCACGCCACTAGCAATTGCTAGTGCGGCACCGGACACGGTGGTGGAGTGGAAAAGGGATGGTGGCGCACCTCATAAACACATAAACCACAAAAGCATTTCACAACAATATGAAATATATATAACTAAAAGCAAGTTTAAGTGCTCTTCATCAAAATACACAAGATCTAGCTATTACAACAATCAATAAGAGAAGAATAAGGCAAGAAATCGACCGAATCCGAAGGCTCGTTGTAGATTCACGGTTGGAATCGCCGGGTTGTCAATCCGCGTCCAAGCTCGGTCCGCAACTACGTCCGGGGTAGAGAGAGCTGTCACGACTCTCCAATGGACCCGTCTTCTTCGTGTCACGATCCGGTGGAGGTTGCAAACTTCCTCTTGCTTGACGGTAATGGCGGTTAGATCTCTCTTTGGAGCTCTTGGATGAAGGAGGAGGCCGAGAGGAGACTCCGGCTCAAGATTGGCGTGAAGAGCAAGCCCGGAGCACCTCTATATGGTGGGCGACGGTGGAGGGGCGAGGTCGGACGAACTGGAGCAGAAAACGGCGGAATACGGCGGGGGTCCTGACCTAAATCGCGAGCAGGGAATTTATAGGCGCTGGAATTAAACAGTGCGCACGGTCAGTGGCGCACGACCAGTGGTCGTGCGCACTAGCATTCGGTGATCGTGCGCTCTGCCTGGACGGAACCTGCAAAGACAGAAATTATGAAATAACATGTTCGCACGACCAGTGGCGCACGACCAGTGGTCGTGCGCACTGGAGTTGATGATCGTGCGCAATACAGCAAACAGAACTCAGAATTTTAATGATAAGTGCGCACGAGCAGTGGCGCACGACCGGTGGTCGTGCGCGCTGGCGTTGATGGTCGTGCGCACTACACCAAACAGAACTCATAAAAAGGGTTAGGTGCGCACGATCAGTGGCGCACGACCGGTGGTCGTGCGCAATAGATCCAGTGATCGTGCGCAGTGTTCCTGTGCAGAATTGCACCGGGAACACCTGCACGACTCCAATTCCAGCATACGACACCGGTCTCGCCACTGAAAATGGAACTTAACAGTACATGAAAACTACTAATGAAGATAAGCATGAAATCACACCAAAAATGGGCCTAGAGGTGCACCTAGCATGGAATATCAAATATAAACGATAACAGGGCTAAAGTGCGGTGAAATGACTAAATAAATGGCCCAGATGAGTCCATAAAAGTGTATATGATCAGGACTCATCAAACACATATTATGCATCCCATACTACATAATATGCCCCGTATACTTCTTATCATGCTATGAGTGTAGTGATCATGCTTCGGTCAAAACATACTGATGACATATCAGTGTGTGTATACAATGAAATGATCTTATGAGGTTCTGCTTAGGATATCAGTCGTTTGGCTCACTCGCTAAACCACCCAACTACCTTTTTCACTCAACCTCCCTCTGATACCAACTGTCACAACCCGCATTTTCCCAACATTTAAAGTGCTATCAGAGTAGGGACAACTACGCGTTGTGATGCCACATCACGTAGGGGACATCTACTGACGTTAAGGCAACTCATCCTTCATCGCAGTTCGAGCAATTATTATTATCAACTCAAAGTGATTTCAAAATGATTTATGCAGAAAAATTAACAAGTCGCGTCCCTCGGCTAGGTGGATCAACTAGTCCACATTTTTTAAAAAAAATATAGATTTACGAAGCGGAAAAATTCTTGATTTAGTTACTTAGTGACCTAGGTGTACATGAAGACCAAGTGAGGTGCACCATGCAAGATCATACGTCTAGATTTACCATATAAAAAAGTAGCTTTATCATACGCAGAAATTAGTGAGCTTTTACATTTCAAAATCATTATGCGCAATGCTCTGAATGCCTTAGCATATCTAAGAAAGGGGTTATAAAGCCAACCCACATTAACCATTCCAGAACAAGTGTTCAAAAGTAAACAACAAGTCTAATCAAACGGCACCACGGGCGTCAACACCTGACACAAACCCATGGGCCGACAAGTCCATAGAACACCATACCTAAAGAGGGTCAGAAGACGGTAACTAAAGCAACCCGCACTAACACCTCCTACTGTCCAGTACCTGAGGCATTCAAAGAAAGAACACCTCAGAAGCAAGTTACAAGTGGTGCAGTAAACAAGAAAGTAAGCAAACCTCGCGAGACCGGAGGGAAACAGTAGCTGCAAGGATCAGTTGATGACAAGCTAGCAGTAAATAATCAACATGGAAAGAAACAGCAGAAGAATCTGATAAACAGCAGAAATCACTCGCCAAACAAGGAGTGAAAACAGGCAAGGTCAAAAACTCGCCATCAGTAAGTAACCATCAACCTTCACATTATTAATCATGTTACTCTTGTTCAGAATTATAGAGACTGATCAGCTCATCAGAAAAAAAAGGAGAAGCCGTGCGGGGATAATACCATCTCACATCGTCACGTCCCTCAGAGCACCGCACCGCTGGTATCGCCAACATCGTGTACGACCTCCACAGAATTTATTAAATTAAAAGAGCATCGCACCTGTGGCACCGCCACCATTGTGTTACGACCTCCAACAGATTATTCACATTTTCATGATTCTTTAAAGGAACAAAGGGCGGGGCCCAACAGATCATAACATACTATATTTGCAAGTAGGAATGGAAAATACAAAGGAGATTTAATACTAACAAAATTCCTTTTATTAACTGGCAAAATGCCAAGTTATAAGCAGAAATAATTATAGGATAAAAGAAAATGTAGCACAGCTAGATCAAGGGGGGTCAGCTTGGAGCTATTATATGACAAAGAGAAAAAAAAACAAGAGCAAGATCACCACTTGACTTAGGTTTTGCTGGAAAACTTTTCGATTCGCTCCACGCTATAGATCGGGGGAAGAGAAGGCCGAGGGGAGTGAAGATCTACCAGAGATCGGGCTAAAGGAGGTTAGTGCCACGAAAAACCTAACGAAAAAGTTTCACGAAACGGAAGGAAATTACCACGAGAACGAAGCTCTCGTCGAGAGCTTTCCGGATCTATGCTCGGCTCGCGATTTCGACCACCGGAGCCTCCGTCGGCGGCGACCGGAAGATTCAAGAAAATGTCGCCCCCGTCGCTCGTTTTTCTCTTTGGTTCGGACAGAATGAAGAAGAAGAAAGGGGGCTGGGGTTCGCTTTCTTTTATGCAACATAACGTATTATATTAATAATAATAATATCATTATTATTATTAATAATAGAAGGGGCTAAAGACGAACGGAAAGATTTGTCGAACGAAGAGTTTGTCGAGCGGAGCAGATTTGTCGAACGGAGAGTTTGTCGAGCGGTGGTCGCGAATGGGGAGATTTGTCGAGCGGAGGTCGACAAATACTGCGTGCATGCATATGCATATATATGTATATACAAATAAATGATTTTATATATAGCACCGATCGACGAATAAGGAGATTTGTCGAGCGGAGGTCGACAAATGCTGCGTGCATGCATATGCATATGTATGTATATACAAATAATTGATTTTATATATAGCACCGATCGACGAATGGGGGGGGGGGGGGAGAAATTGGTTCGTCGAACAATGCTCGCAGAATCATATATATATATGATTTTTTTCTTTTGACGAATGGGGGGGGGGAGAAATTGGTTCGTCGAACAATGCTCGCAGAATCATATATATATATATGATTTTTTTCTTTTTTTTATATCATAATAATATTATTATTATATTATTACTAAAAATCAAACGAACGCCGAACCAACGAAAATTTCGCCTAAGGTGAACGGCGGCGCTACGAATCCAACGACGAAGTTGGAATCAAAATCCGACGTGCCGCTCTCAGAGATATAAATGGCCGAAGTTACGGCGAACTTTAAATACATACAAAACTTCTAAAATGCGTCGAGCCTCCAAAATAGCTCGGATCGCGACGAAACTTGACGGGCAAGTCTAAAATTAAATAATTTAATTTCCTAACGTAAAATTTTCCAATTCCGGGTCGTCACAAAATTTGGTCGACTTGACCCAAGCGGACGCGCAAACGGCGACGCACAGCTAACTCGACGTTAAAAGTAACGCCCCGACGTCAAAAACACGCCATCACCGAATTAAATAATTACCGAAAAATCAGGGGTGTTACACCACCAGTGCCCGGAAGATCTTTGGATCAGGAAGAATCCTCCCTTCTTCCTTCTGAAGCTTCAGCCCAACCTCCAGTGGAACGGAGCTGCTCTTTCCTTCCTTCATCGCCGAATCTCTCGACGATCTTCTCGGCATAAGCCTTCTGGGTCACGAGCAGCCCGCCACTTCTCTTCTCCACTTGAAGTCCAAGGAATTGGTGCAGTTCACCAAGATCCTTCATCTCAAACCGGATGGCTAGCTGCTGTCTCAGCGCCGCGACCTCTTCACTGTTGTTCCCAGTCACGATCATGTCATCGACGTACAGCAGCATCAGCACGTGAAGATCTCCACTCTTCTTCACAAACATGCTAGAGTCTGAGTCTGAGGCATCGTAACCACAGAACTGCAGATACTCTGCAATCTTCCCATACCAGGCTCTCGGCGCCTGTTTCAACTCATAGAGGGTCTTCTTCAGCTTACAGACGTTACGTGGCTGAGACTTGGACACATACCCAGGTGGTTGCACCATGAATATATCCTTTTATATCTCTCCGTATAGGAATGCGTTTCTTCACATCCAGTCTGCCACAGCTTCCACCCTCTGCACGCTGCTAGGGCAATGACCGTCCTCACTGATGTCATCTTCGCCGCAGGACTGAAGGTCTCCTCATAGTCCTCTCCATAGGTTTGTGAGAAACCTCGAGCGACAAGCCTAGCCTTGTACCACTCTACTACTCCATCAGCTCTCTCTTCTTCACCTTGTACACCCACTTGCAGGTGACAGGCTTGATGCCCTCCACCATGGGAACAAGGTCCCATGTCTCGTTCTTCTTCAAGGCCTCCATCTCCTCGTCCATGGCCACGTCCCACTCCTTGGTGCCTACAACATCTTCAAAAGCGGGCAGGTTCCCTCTCGTCGAGTGGTCCTGCGAAGAAGCAGGAGACCAAACTCACGAAGTTCCCCTCCTTATAGCGATCAGGCGGGACGATGGTCCGCTTCGACCTCCTCAAGGCTTGGCCATTTTCTACCACTCCGGTAGACTCCTCCGCTTGAGCTCCTCTTTCAACTCCTCTTGAAGCAGCGCTCCCCCTGCTTCTAGAGTTTGAAGCTCCTCCTGAGACAGAAGCTCCCCCCTGAGCCAGAAGCTCCCCCTGAGCCAGATGGCGATGGGGCACTTGGAGATACCTCCAACTCCAGCATAGAGTCCTCAGTGACTCTCTCTTCTTCTTCCCTGCTTGATTCTCCACACTCCGGCAGCACCACATAAGAGACTCCCTGATACGAGATCGGTTCGTCAAACACTATGTCACGCGAGACGACGAACTTGTGGGTTTGCGGGTTCATGCACTTCCATCCCTTCTTCCTCTCGTCGTATCCGATGAAGACACACTTCCTCGCTTTTGGCTCCAACTTGGTTCTCTCATCCTCTGGAACGTGCACGAAGCAGGTAGAGCCAAACACCCTCATGTGACTCACATCTGGCTTCTCCCCGAACATGAGTTGGTGTGGAGACACCATCCTGTTAGGACTCAGAGGTAGCTGGTTGATCACATGGGTAGCACATGCCATTCCCTCTGCCCATAAGGCTTTGGGAATCCCCTTGGCATGTAGCCAACTCCTGATAGTCTCCACCAGATGGCGGATCTTCCTCTCTGCGACCCCATTTTTTTGAGGGGTGTGGGCGCAGGAGAGCTCTCGCCGGATGCCGAACTTCCTGCAGAAAGAGTTAAAAGCGTTAGAGGTAAACTCCCCCTCATTATCACTTCTTAATTCTTCACCCTCAGGTTCAACCCCCCTCCAATAGTTCCTTCCACTCCTGGAACTTCTCAAACACCTCCGCCTTCTCCCTCATGAAGTAAACCCACGTGTAGTGGGTGTAGTCATCCACCAAGACCAACGCATACTTGTTTCCTCCATACGTCAGGGTGGCGCACGACCCCCATCACATCAGCATGAACGCACTCCAGAGGTGCCTACATCTGGTCTTCGACTTGTCAAATGGAAGTCGATGTGACTTTCCAAATTGACAGCCCTCGCACACATGGTCGTCGTCGCAAGAGGAGAGATTGGGCAGGACAGACACCAGACCCTTCGCCGCTATCATCTTCAACTTGTCCATCCCCACGTGACCTAGCCTCTCATGCCAGATCGATGCGCTGTCATTTGTCTTCAACTTGTCCACATAGGCACTTGCAGATAGAACGTACAAGTCCTTCACCCTTCTCTCGGTGAGCGTGATATCGACATCAACCGAAGACAGGTTCTTCAGGAACTTCACCTCCTTCGGTTCGAACAGCACGCGGTATCCTGCATCCACTGCATTCACAACCGAGAAGAGGTTCTTCTTCATGCCCGGCACGTGATACACACTCTTCAGTGTCACGGGCTTCTCTTCATTCCCAGGGATACATCCATTTCTTCTCAACTGGATGCACCGTATCATCCGCTGTGATGATAGCATCAGTTCCACCATATGCCTTCAAGGAAGCAAACTTAGACACATCTCCAGTGAGATGGTGCCCGCAACCGGAGTCCGCTATCCAGTCGTTCTCAAAGCTGACGGAGGCTAAGACATCGACCGACGTTGCCGTCATCTCAGCCAAGAAGCATTTGTCTCCGCCTTCACCACCCTGGTGACCTCCACCTCTTCCTCCACCTCTTCTTCCACCTCTCTGATGGTCTCCACGTCTCCGGTGGTCTCCCTCTCTCTCAGCAACATGACCGGCCTTGGAGATTTGACCGGCACTCCTTTGTCATGTGCCCGTACTTCTTGCAGGCAAAGCAAAAGGGTCTCCCCCTCTAGTCATAAGGAGGGAGAAAGTTCTCCCTAACTCCCTGAGAGGACGCTGAAGGTCCATCTCCGGAGTTCTTCTTCTTCTTGTCCCAAGGCCTTCTCTTGCCTGAGAAACAACGGCCTCGCTATCTCCCCCTGAGATAGACACTCCTGTCATCTGCTTCGCCAAGCTCTCCTGTGACGACAACAGGTTCTCTAGCTCCAGTAAGGTGGGCTGAGTAGCCCATCCTTGCACAGGACGTGATAAACGGAACATACTCCTTCCGCAGACCTCAGAGTATGTGCCTCTTCAGCTTCGCCTCAGAGATCGGCTCGTCAGGATCCAAGGTCGAGATCTCTGCACACAGGTTCTTCACCTTCAAGAAGAAGGTGGATATCGACAACTCTCCCTGAGTGAACCGCGCCAATTCATTCTCCAGGAACTGTAGCTGCGCTACGTTCTTCTTGTTGAATAACCCATCAAGGGCACTCCAGATCTCTGACGCTGACTTGCACCCCAGGATGTGGTTCGAACAAGTCAGGTGAGATAGTCCTCTGTAAGGTGAACTCGCTTTGGCGTTGGTCTTCCTCCACGCCCTCACTGCTGGACCATTGCTTCTCCGGCAGCTACAACTTCCTCTTGCTCAGCTCCTCCAACGACCTCTCATAGGTCCTCTCCTAAGAAGGTAGCTCTCCATGCATGACCTTCCACTTCTTATAGTTGGTCTGGGTGATCAACTCAATGTCTAGTCCTCTCGCATAACCTCCTCCGCCGTCATCTTGGATGTCAACCTTGAACCTTGATAGCACACTTCGCTTCACCAACCTCCCTCTGATACCATGTTAAATTTTGTGCTTGCTACCATGAACAAGAACACCAACAATGAACAAAGACGAAGAACACTTTATAACTAGGCAATTTGATTACAAAGACAAGCTAACTACAAGGTGCATACACCTTAAATCACGTCATCTGAGATATATAAAAAAATAATTTGTCAGCGGACAAGGTCCGCTTCTCCACTTAGTGTCGTTGAGCTTGTCAACGCACTCTTCACTTCACAACACACTCAACCCTGCACTCTTCACCTCACAGTGCACTCTCCACCTCTCGCTGAGGTAACGGGTTGGAATTGAACTCTCTTGGGGTGTAGGCACACTCCCACTCACAAGTTCTCTCTCTTCTCTTGTCTCTCTCTTCTCATCAACTTGGTAGGGTGGGGTGGGGGTATTTATAGGAAACATAAAAATAGGAGAGATGATGGGGTGGGGGGGAAGGGGAGGGGCACTCACCTCAAACATGCACTAGCCCCTCCCCAACATTGCACTCGCCAACTTCACTCTTCCACTCGCCCCCATGCATGCACTCGCCAACCCCCATGCTCCAATCGCCTCCTCTCCTTCATCCACTCGCCCCTCTCCTTCATCCAAGCTCCACTCGGCAAGACCACAACAAGGCAGCCCCCCTTGCAGCACCTCGCCCCTCCCTACATGGCCCACTCGCCCATGCAGCACTCGCCTACCACACATGGCAGTCCCCCTTGGCCCACTCGCCAAAACCACAGCTTCCACTCGCCAGCCCCATGGCTCCACTCGCCCATCATGGCCTCCTACCTCCACTCCCCCCCCCCCCCCCTAAAGCCACTTCAACTTCAATACCTCAGAGACTCAGTCTTGCCGCGCTTGCGCAACCCGCCGTCTTATCGTGTGCAGCCTGCCACCGCCACCACCTCTCACAAGACCTCCACTCTCATCCACTCTCCAAGAAATGACCATAACCCCAAATGTAAAGAAAACAGGGTGTGCCGAGACGAGAAATTCGAAAAAAATCGAAACACAAAACACAGAAAAAACACAGAAGACACACAGATATACAGAGGTTCACCCAAAGCCGGGCTACGTCTCCTCTCCCCCTTCCTCTTCTCTTTGTTCTAATCACCAAGACGGATTACAGCTTACAAGGTTACAAGGATCAAAACCGATCCTACCTCACACAACCCCTCTCCGACAAGAACAGAGGAACCGCCGCCAAGGAACACCGCGCAAAATCACTATTGCACTCTCTTGGACTTAATCGCCTTAACCGTAAACCAGGGTTACGCACCCTTTAAATAGGGCACCAAACCGGACTCAGAACCACAACCGCTGAGACGGTTCAACAACACCCGCTGAGACGGAACCTGCTGAGACAGCATGTACATCAGGCGTCGAGCGCCGAACACAGGCGTCGAGCGATGAACTCAGGCGTCGAGCGCAGGCGTCGAGCGTCGAACACGGGCGTCGAGCGCAGGCGTCGAGCGCAGGCGTCGAGCGCAGGCGGCGAGCGTCGAGCGTCGAACGCAGGCGTCGAGCGCAGGCATCGAGCGTCGAACGCAGGCCTCTCCCGTTCGACGAGCCGCTTCTCCGTTCGACGAACGCTATTCGACGAACCCTTCTCCGTTCGTCAAGCGCAGGCGGAGTTCGACGAACTCTTCTCCGTTCGTCGAACGCCGTTCGACGAACCCTGACCAGAAGTGTAAGCCCCCCCCCCCCCCCCCCCCCTCCCACAGACTTGAGCCGGGTCCCGGGAGGGGGGATCTTACTGCCCAAAGAAGACTACCCAGCGCTGTCCGGGTGACGACGTCCCACCCATTCAAGCGCTGAGCAGTCTCTTTGTCAGGCACAAGAATCATTACATCACATCAGATCGCACAGCGGAAGCAGATAATCTAAAGGAAACAAGCACACTGCTTATATTACATAATTAAACATGGCCGGAGCCTATCGTTTCACAAAGTATTGCCTCGAGGGCTACATAGTCTAAAACAAAAGGAAGTCCTATGCTAGTCCTTATACTCTCGTACTCACGTCTCTGAAGATAGGAGGAGAGGCTGGGGTAATCGAACGGGCCATCTCCAAGGCTCGTAACTCATCCTGCGGGGTGGGGGCTCCTTGCTGTCCCATCTCCTGCGATTGGTTATAAGAAATAACCGTTAGTCACAGAGCTAAGTAGAAAATACATCCCCTCCCCGGATCCATATCCAGGGGGCGGCTAAAGAACATAAATGAAATAGCCGAAGCAAGGTAGAGGGTTAGCAGCAGGTAAACATTTATATTTCCGTATATATATATAAATAAATATAGGGATGCCCCCTTAAAGCTCGTAACTGCGCCGTATAGCTAGTACACAACACCATAACGCGCAGACACGCACACCCGGGTATTCAAACCTGTACGCACACAAAAAAAAACCCTGTGTAGACACAGTTTAGACCGCTTTTGTTCAAGCAGGGGAGATAACCCCGCGGGCCTCACCGATGTGGCCGTCGGTGACAGTGGCCAGTCTTGCCACTTCTGAATGTAGTCGTGCCGTATCATTCAGGCCCTTCGTACAACTGGATGTGAGCGACATCCGGCGAGTCGATTTGTAGGCCGACCAGCGGAGGCATAACTGCAAGCTCGGAGGGTGATACCTGCTGTGCACTTCTCCCTGTCGCCATGAGTCGTCAACCCACCCGCACCGGTACGAACGGTCTGCGAGCGTGACCAACCCGCCACTTCCAATCAATCTTCACCCGTTTTATATAAAAACAAGCATTTAAGTTACGTGGCAATCCTACTCGACCGGTCACACGACCTCTGACCGGGAGGCTTAGCGGTATGAGGGCTCCTTGCTTGGGGCTAACCTGGGAGGAGGAACTCAACTCCGGGTTTTCCCCAACTAAGGCCTCGCAGGAGGGAGGATAAGCACCGCATTTGTCGCCATGGCAGCTCTGCACTAACAAGTAAATTAGGCCGAAGCAGGGGCCATAACACTAAACAGAAATGTAGGCCGAAAGCAGAGGCCATAATGATAAGCAGAAAGTAGGCCGAAAGCAAAGGCCATAATGATAGGACCAGTGCAAGACTGGATTTAATTGAAAGTACAGAAAGTAAGTGCGGGGGACCAGTACGAGACTGGATTTAATTGAAAGTACAGAAAGTAGTGCGGGGGACCAGTATGAGACTGGATTTAATTGAAAGTACATAAGTAAGTGCGGGGGACCAGTACGAGACTGGATTTAATTGAAAGTACAGAAAGTAAGTTGCGGGGGACCAGTAGAGGACTGGATTAATTGAAAGTACAAAAAGTAAGTGCGGGGGACCAGTACGAGACTGGATTTAATTGAAAGTACAGAAAGTAAGTGCGGGGGACCAGTAACGAGACTGGATTTAATTGAAAGTACGGAAAGCAGTAAAAGCATAAGAAGAAATGGTTAGTAGTCCCATCACTCCATGAGAGGAGGCTTCGAGTTGACGCTACGTTCTTTTATTATCGTCGCGGTGGGGGTTAAATTTCGGCAACCGCGCCGCGATGTCGTTCCGCTTTTTGCGTTGCTTTCCCGAGCTTAGTCGATTCTTTAGATTGGTACGCATAATTTTGATGAAGCCTTTGAAATATGCGTCGAGGGGCGCCGATTTATTTTGAGGAATTTCGCCCTTTTTCGGGCGTCTATTTATGCTTGTAAAAGCTTTTGGAGGACCAAAAATAAGAACCACACCTCCTAACTTTAATAGTAGTTGCAAAATACCTGTAATTAGAGTTCATAATTTTTGGAGATTTTTGCGAACTTATTTGGGCATTTATTTTCTCGAAACCAACCTTATAATGGGTTTTAAAAAATATTAAATCTTTTCCTAAAATTCCCCAAAAATTACTGGAGGTGCCCCTCAGAGTGGGGCACATTTTCCATGTAGAAAGTTTTTCCTGAAAATGCCCGATTTGCCCTAGAAAAATTCAAGTGGGGGAGGGCTATTTTGGGGTGCTAATAGAGAAAGAAGAGGCTTGGGGTGCGGTTAGAGGTAGGGAAGAGGCGCAGGGGTCTTGCACCCTGCGCCCTCCCGCGGCCCCCACAGCGGATCCGTAGCAGATCCGCTGCGGGGGGGGCGCACATTTGGAGGCGGGGGCGGGAAACCAGGTAATGGGGGCCGCTCGATCTCCTGGGGGAGATCGTGCGGCCCCCGCTCGTGCGCGGGGTGGCAGCCACTGCCGCCACCGGGCAGCAGCCGGCTGGGGCCGGCGCCGTCCCCGGTCGGTGCGCCGGGGGCGGCGACCACCCCGGTGGTGGTCCGGCGGCCTGGCGCCGCCGGCCACCGCCGGGGTTAGTGCCGAAAATGGCACGGGGCGGTGGCGGCCTGCATGCAATGTGCATGTTAGCCGCCGCCGCCTCTGCCAGGGGGGGGGGGCGGGGAGTGCCCCCGGTCGGTGCACCGGGGGCCGGCGAATCCTCCGGGGGTGGTCCGGCGGCCTGGCGCTGCCGGCCACCGCCGGGGAGGAGATACAGAGGGCGGGAGGCGCGGGCGTGGCCTGCATGGGCCATGCAGGCCCGCTACGCTGCCGCCCTCCCGCCGAGCGCCGCTGGTGTTGTCCCCGGTCGGAGCGCCGGGGGTCGGCGCCTACTCCGGCGGTGGCCCGGCAGCCTGGAGCCGCCGGCCGCCGCCGGGGGAGGGCGATTTCCTCCTACAGGAAGTGCGGGGAGGAGGGCTCGGGCGCCGCCGGAGCTGCGTCCTCCGGCGGCCCAGCCGCCTCTCCTTCGTCGGCGACGAGGTCCCCGGTGGGGACCTGTTCCCCCAGCGCCACCACCGGCGCTGGGGGGGTTGGCTTCCACGGCCAGCGCCGCCACCCGAGCAAGCTCGGGGTGGCGCTGGCGGTGCTCCGGCGACGGGGAGGGGGTTGCTTGCCTCCAGGAGATAAGAAGGAGGAGGGGGGGCGATTCTACCTGGGGAGGGGCTCGGGTGGAGGGGCGTCCGGCCATGAGGGAGGAGGTGGTGGCGGCGTCCTTGGGGTTGGCTTGCTCCGGCAAGGTGGAGGAGGAGGAGGTGGGTGCCTGAGAGGAGGGGGGGGGGGGGGGGGGGGGGCGGGGGTGGGGGGGGGGGGGGGGGGGGGGGTGGGGTTGTATTCAGGGAGGGGGGGCTGAGCCCCTCCTTATATAGGGGAGGGAGGAAGGGCCTCCCCTCTCCTTCCTTTTAGTCCATGTGGGCTAAAAGGAAGGAGTGGGTGGGGGAGATATTTTCTCCCCCCCCCCCTTCTTTATCCTGCCCCTTTGCCCCAATAGGGGGGTCCTTCTTGGCCCCCGGGGTCCAACAAGAGTTGCCGGGGCCGATGCCGGCCTCGTATGCCTTATATCTCGTGCGTTGCACTGAGGCGATCTGCATAGTCGTAAAATGGCATACTCTCCATACGACCTTGAATCGAGGCCCAACTAATTCTGTTGCGCTCGTATTGTTCACACGAGTCTAACGGAACTAACGAAAGTTAATTCGGGGTTCGTACGGTCACTATTCATAATAATGAGGTAGTGGCGCGCTACGATACCCAAAATGGTCGTTTTCTCCAAACGACCTCGGATCGAAGTGCAACGAATTCCGTTGCGCTCGTATCGTCCATACGAGTCCAACGGAACTGACGGAAGCCAATTCGGGGTTCGTACGGCCACTATTCATAATAATGAGGTAGTGGCGTGCTACGATACCCGAAATGGTCGTTTTCTCCCAACGACCTCGGATCGAAGTGCAACGAATTCCGTTGCGCTCGTATTGTCCATACGAGTCCAACGGAACTGACGGAAGCCAATTCGGGGTTCGTACAGCCACTATTCATAATAATGAGGTGGTGGCGCGCTACGATACCCGAAATGGTCGTTTTCTCCAAACGACCTCGGATCGAAATGCAACGAATTCCGTGGCGCTCGTATTGTCCATACGAGTCCAACGGAACTGACGGAAGCAATTCGGGGTTCGTACGGCCACTATTCATAATAATGAGGTAGTGGCGCGCTACGATACCCGAAATGGTCGTTTTCTACTGCTCGGGCCTACTTTTATTGGGCTCACTAGGGCCTAGTGGCCCAATAAAAGTCGGGATGTTACAATCCAATAAAAATAAAGAGATTTTCATCCCTGAAAATTGGCTAAAGTAGGAGTTTGAAGGATGTACCTGGGGGAAGAGCGTCGGGTATTTCTCTCGTACGAGCGTCTCGGGCTCCCAAGTGAACTCTTCGCGTCCACAGTTTGACCATAAGATCTTGACCATTGTGACGGTTTTGTTTCGCAGCTCTTTGATCTTGGAGTCCACTATCTTCACAGGTTCGAGTCGGACAGATCGGTCGGATTGTACTGATGTGGTGTGGTGAGAAGGTGCTGCTCTGGTTGGCGCAGAACACGTCTTAGCGAGGAGACATTAAATACGTCGTGAAGGTTTCCCAGCTCGGCTGGCAAAGCTAACCTATAAGCCACCGGGCCAATTCTTTCGATGATTGGATACGGGCCTAGATAGCGGGGGTCCAGCTTTTTCTGCCTCTTGATTCGTGATATCCCATGCATAGGCTTAATCTTCAAGAAAACCATATCTCCCACTTGGAATTCCACTTGCCGATGACGTGCGTCGTAATACTTGGCCTGCCAGCTCTGCGCTTCCAGCATGCGTTCCCGGATTAGTCTTATTGCGGCGGTGGTATCGTCGATGTAGGTGATTCCCAAGGCTTCGGGGTCCTCATCCTGTGCCCAAGATAGCGGGGTTCGACAGCGTCTTCCGTAGAGGGCTTCGTAAGGTGCCATCTTGATGCTTGCCTGGAAGCTGTTGTTATATGAAAACTCTACCAGAGGCAGTAACTGCTCCCACGGCTCGTTGTGTTCCACTATGCATAATCGGAGAAGATCTTCCATCGTCCGATTCGTTCTTTCCGTCTGCCCATCGGTCTGGGGGTGGAAGGCGGTGCTAAAAGCTAATCTGGTTCCCAGATAAGCTTGCACTCTTCTCCATTCCTTCGATGTAAAGCGCTCGTCGCGGTCCGAGACGATTGATTTGGGTATTCCATGAAATCGGACTACTTGCTCGATAAATAGTCGGGCTAGAATGTCGACACCGTCGCCTTGCCGGTTCGGGATGAATCGGGCTACCTTGGTGAGGCGGTCCACTACTACCCATATGGAGTCGTTACCTGCACGGGATCGGGGTAAGCCGTGAACAAAATCCATGGAAATATCCTCGAACTTCCATTCCGGGATGGGCAGGGGTTGTAGTAGGCCTCCTGGGCTTCGACACTCTGCCTTGACCATTTGACAGGTCTGGCAGTGCGCAACATAGTCGGTGACATCCCTCTTCATTCCTGGCCAGTACAAGGTCCTTCGCAGGTCCGTATACATTTTTACTACCCCCGGGTGTATCGAGTACCTTGTCTGGTGTGCTTCGCGGAGGATTTCTTCACGGATCCCCTCTGCAGCGGGAATGAATATGCGGTGTCTGTATTGGATGCCATCGTACAAGTTGTAGTCTTCTTGCGCACCGTGTTGCAAGGCCTGAATGATCGGTGCTGCTTCAACGTCGGTCTTCTGGGCCTCCCTTATCCTATTCCGGATGTCGCACTGTATTTCCATCCAGTAGAGCTGGGCCTGGTATTCCATCGGATTTCTGCGGGCGATGAGGATAATATCCATTTCTGCCAATGATTTGACTATCTCCTCTGGCACCATTTCTAACCAACTCCCGGTCCTCGGAGGCTGCCGACTCAAGGCGTCTGCAACCTTATTAGCCTTGCCGGGGTGGTACTGGAGGGCGAAGTCATAATCACAGAGAAATTCTAACCACCGGCGTTGCCGGAGGTTCAGCTCTTTCTGGGTGAAGACGTATTTGAGGCTTTTATGATCGGAGAAGATCTCGCATCGTACCCCGTAGAGGTAGTGTCTCCAGACTTTTAATGCGAAAACTACCGCCCCTAGTTCCAGATCGTGGGTGGCGTAGTTTAGTTCATGCGGCTTGAGCTGACGGGAGGCGTAGGCAATCACCTTGCCATGTTGCATAAGCACGGCCCCCAATCCTTTCAGAGAGGCATCAGCATAGATTTGGAAACCCTCGGTACCGGAGGGGAGGGTTAGGATTGGGGTCGATATCAACCGGTTCTTCAGTTCGATGAATGTCGCCTCGCATTCGGGAGACCATTGGAAAGTCACATCCTTCTTGGTGAGAGAGGTAAGTGGTAACGCGATTTTGGAGAAGCCTTCGACGAACTTACGGTAGTAGCCGGCGAGACCAAGGAAACTTCGGATATCTGCTGCTGTTTTAAGTGGCGACCAATCTCGTACTGCTTGCACCTTGGCTTGATCCACCGCTACTCCGTTCTTGTTGACGGTGTGTCCCAGAAAGCCGACTTCCTCCATCCAGAACTCGCATTTGCTAAACTTGGCGAAGAGTGAGTGTTCTCTTAGCTTAAGTAGTACCATTTGGAGGTGCCTGGAGTGATCGGTTTTGTTCTTTGAGTAGATGAGAATATCATCTATGAAGACTATTACAAAATGGTCCAGGAAGGGTTTGAATACCGAATTCATCAAAGCCATGAAGGCGGACGGGGCATTGGTTAACCCAAATGGCATTACCAGGAACTCGTATAGCCCGTAGCGGGAGCTGAAGGCGGTCTTGGGAATGTCCTCTTCTCGCACTCTAAGTTGATAGTACCCGGACCTTAAGTCCATCTTGGAAAAGACGGACGCGCCTTGCAGTTGATCGAACAGTTCATCTATCCTGGGTAGGGGATAGGTATTCCGGATGGTGAGTTTATTCAAACCTCTGTAGTCGATGCAGAGACGCAGCGATCCATCCTTCTTTTTTACAAACAGTACTGGGGCTCCCCAGGGGGAGGTACTAGGACGTACGAATCCTGCGTCGACTAACTCTTGTAGCTGAATCTTGAGCTCGGCCAGTTCCCTCGGGGCCATCCGGTATGGTGCTCGGGACACTGGTCAGGCTCCTTGAGTAAGTTCGATTTGGAAGTCCACTTCCCGTTGCGGGGGCAACCCGGGAGTGACTCTGGGAAGATATCTGGGAAGTCCCTGATCACAGGTACTTTAGCGAGTACTTGCGTCGTGTTCTCCATCTCAAAGTAAATTAGGTATATCTCGTCCTTCCGTCGGACTGCCTTGACGGTTTGTGCAGATGTTAAGATAATACGAGTGACGGAGGGTATACCTGCTAGCATGATAAATTGTCCATTTGGATTCTTGAGGCGGATTTCTCGAGTCGAACAATTGATTTGGGCGCTGTGCTCGGCCAACCAATCCATCCCCAGAATGATGTCGAACCGGTTATTGCTAAGTTGGTGGCGTTGACTTCGAACTCTATGCCTCCTAGCATTGCCTGGAAGGAACACTTCTCGGTGGAAGTCATATCTGATCCATCCGGGAGTCGTATTCGGATTGACATCCCGGATGACCGCACTGTGTTCTCCTTGTCAGCGATGAAGTTTTGTGCAACGAAAGAGTGTGTGGCGCCGGTATCGAACAGTGTTTTAGCGGGATGACCTTCTACCAAAAGTAAACCTGGTATCATATATATATATATATATATCATGATCATAAGCTTTTCACGAATATACAGGAGTAGGGATGACATATATAAAAGTCCCAATATATAAGCTATAACATCTCCTAGGATATCGTACTATCGGAAGTAGATACCTATCACTACGTCAGGAGCAGGACCGTGCTGGAGATCCAACGCGTATGCCTCGAGCGGTGCTGCTCTGCCCTGTCTAGCCGGCTCCCTCCTGCCTGCGGGACGTCCTCTGCGTCCACCTCGTCCTCTCTCCGCCGCTCTCTGTACTGCTCCTAAACTAGGTCTCCCGGTAGCCTGTGGGCAGAAGGCTCGTATATGCCCAGGCTGCTGGCATAGGTAGCAGTTCCCTGCGAAGGGAACATCTCGTCGTGCGGCTGGGACGACCTGTGGTGCTGGGGCTGGGGGTGCTGGTCGGGGCTGGGGTGCTGGTCGGGGCTGGGGTGCCTGCCTATATGGCTGGTGACGCTGACGCTGTCTCCCGTCTCGGCCCTGCCTGCGAGGACCTGCTCTTCTCTCTCGGTCCTGAGTCCGGGGAATACCTACGTGTCCCCTCCGCTGCTGGGCTACCATCCGCTGATCCATCTCTAGAGCGGTGGCATGTGAGGCGATCGTGTGGAAGGATGCCTGGGAAATCATGATCAGGGCCTGACGGAGGTCGTCTCGTAATCCCCGGTAGAATCTGGCCGCCCTGTCCTTATCCGTACCTGCTAAGGTCCCGGCGAAGCGGGCCAGGTGGATAAACTCTCTCTGGTAGTCTGGAACCGTCCTATCTCCCTGCCTGATCTGTAGGAACCGCTCCTGGAGTGCCATCCGGTCTGCATCTGAAATGAAATGCTCTAAGAAGGCATCTGAGAACTCCCCCAGAGAAATGGTGCTAAGGGGTCGCCCTCTAAAAGTGGAGCGGCTAGCTGCCCTCCACCAGTCCCGGGCATAGCCCTCCAACATGGTCACCACTAGGGACACTGCGGCTACTACTGGGCACATCATCCCTACAAGGAGCTCCTCTACCCTCTCCACCCACTCCTCGGCCTGGATGGCTGACTCTGTACCCCGAAAGGTGGGGGGCCTTAGCCCTCGGAAAGTCGTCAGCAGATCGGTGGGTACGGTGGCCTGCTGGGGTGGCCGTAAGGTGGCTGTCTGGAAGGCGGCCAACAGGGCTACCAGGGTCTGCCCGAGCTCTGTCTCTCCGAACGGAACTGTGGCCGGAGCGGTCTGAGCTGGTGGTGGAGTGGTAGGGTGGTACTGGTCTCGAGAGGAGGACCTTCCGTTACTTGACTCCGGTATCTGGAGAAGTAACAAACAGGTGTCAGAACTTGCAAAAATAAGGGAATTTTGCAGGACTGAAAGAAAAGGAAGCGGAAAGCGTGTGGGTGTACTATCGTGCAGTCTCGAGTCCTTAACCTTAAACCTAAAGGGTCCACCAGGCTTCCGCTGCGTGGTTCGTCCCGAACCAAGAAACGGAACCGGGGAAGGGAGGATCGAAAGACTGCTCCATGTGGTCGGATCGTGGTAGCTCTGATCCATTTGTAAGCCCCCCCCCCCCCCCCTCCCCAGACTTGAGTCGGGTCCCGGGAGGGGGGATCTTACTGCCCAAAGAAGACTACCCAGCGCTGTCCGGGTGACGACGTCCCACCCATTCAAGCGCTGAGCAGTCTCTTTGTCAGGCACAAGAATCATTACATCACATCAGATCGCACAGTGGAAGCAGATAATCTAAAGGAAACAAGCACACTGCTTATATTACATAATTAAACATGGCCGGAGCCTATCGTTTCACAAAGTATTGCCTCGAGGGCTACATAGTCTAAAACAAAAGGAAGTCCTATGCTAGTCCTTATACTCTCGTACTCACGTCTCTGAAGATAGGAGGAGAGGCTGGGGTAATCGAACGGGCCATCTCCAAGGCTCGTAACTCATCCTGCGGGGTGGGGGCTCCTTGCTGTCCCATCTCCTGTGATTGGTTATAAGAAATAACCGTTAGTCACAGAGCTAAGTAGAAAATACATCCCCTCCCCGGATCCATATCCAGGGGGCGGCTAAAGAACAGAAATGAAATAGCCGAAGCAAGGTAGAGGGTTAGCAGCAGGTAAACATTTATATTTCCGTATATATATAAATATAGGGCTGCCCGCCTTAAAGCTCGTAACCGCGTCGTATAGCTAGTACACAACACCATAACGCGCATACACGCACACCCAGGTATTCAAACCTGTACGCACACAAAAAAAAACCCTGTGTCGACACAGTTTAGACCGCTTTTGTTCAAGCAGGGGAGCTAACCCCGCGGGCCTCACCGATGTGGCCGTCGGTGACAGTGGCCAGTCTTGCCACTTCTGAATGTAGTCGTACCGTATCATTCAGGCCCTTCGTACAACTGGGTGTACCAACTGGATGTGAGCGACATCCGGCGAGTCGATTTGTAGGCCGACCAGCGGAGGCATAACTGCAAGCTCGGAGGGTGATAACCTGCTGTGCACTTCTCCCTGTCGCCATGAGTCGTCAACCCACCCGCACGGTACGAACGGTCTGCGAGCGTGACCAACCAGCCACTTCCAATCAATCTTCACCCGTTTTATATAAAAACAAGCATTTAAGTTAAGTGGCAATCCTACTCGACCGGTCACACGACCTCTGACCGGGAGGCTTAGCGGTATGAGGGCTCCTTGCTTGGGGCTAACCTGGGAGGAGGAACTTAACTCCGGGTTTTCCCCAACTAAGGCCTCGCAGGAGGGAGGATAAGCACCGCATTTGTCGCCACGGCAGCTCTGCACTAACAAGTAAATTAGGCCGAAGCAGGGGCCATAACACTAAACAGAAATGTAGGCCGAAAGCAGAGGCCATAATGATAAGCAGAAAGTAGGCCGAAAGCAAAGGCCATAATGATAGGACCAGTGCAAGACTGGATTTAATTGAAAGTACAGAAAGTAAGTGCGGGGGACCAGTACGAGACTGGATTTAATTGAAAGTACAGAAAGTAAGTGCGGGGGACCAGTATGAGACTGGATTTAATTGAAAGTACATAAAGTAAGTGCGGGGGACCAGTACGAGACTGGATTTAATTGAAAGTACAGAAAGTAAGTGCGGGGGACCAGTACGAGACTGGATTTAATTGAAAGTACAAAAAGTAAGTGCGGGGGACCAGTACGAGACTGGATTTAATTGAAAGTACAGAAAGTAAGTGCGGGGGACCAGTACGAGACTGGATTTAATTGAAAGTACGGAAAGCAGTAAAAGCATAAGAAGAAATGGTTAGTAGTCCCATCACTCCATGAGAGGAGGCTTCGATTGACGACTACGTCTTTTTTTATCGTCGCGGTGGGGTTAAATTTCGGCACCGCGCCGCGATGTCGTTCCGCTTTTTGCGTTGCTTTCCGAGCTTAGTCGATTCTTTAGATTGGTACGCATAATTTTGATAAGCCTTTGAAATATGCGTTGAGGGGCGCCGATTTATTTTGAGGAATTTCGCCCTTTTTTGGGCGTCTATTTATGCTTGTAAAAGCTTTTGGAGGACCAAAATAAGAAACCACACCTCCTAACTTTAATAGTAGTTGCAAAATACCTGTAATTAGAGCTCATAATTTTTGGAGATTTTTGCGAACTTATTTGGGCATTTATTTTCTCGAAACCAACCTTATAAAGGGTTTTAAAAATATTAAATCTTTTCCTAAAATTCCCCAAAAATTACTGGAGGTGCCCCTCAGAGTGGGGCACATTTTCCATGTAGAAAGTTTTTCCTGAAAATGCCCGATTTGCCCTAGAAAAATTCAAGTGGGGAAGAGCTATTTTGGGGTGCTAATAGAGAAAGGAGAGGCTTGGGGTGCGGTTAGAGGTAGGGAAGAGGCGCAGGGGTCTTGCACCCTGCGCCCTCCCGCGGCCCCCACAGCGGATCCGTAGCAGATCCGCTGCGGGGGGCGCACATTTGGAGGCGGGGGGCGGGAAACCAGGTAATGGGGGCCGCTCGATCTCCTGGGGGAGATCGTGCGGCCCCGCTCGTGCGGGGTGGCAGCCACTGCCACCGCCGGGCAGCAGCCGGCTGGGGCCGGCGCCGCCCCGGTTGGTGCGTCGGGGGCCGGCGACCACCCCGGTGGTGTTCCGGCGGCCTGGCGCCGCCGGCCACCGCCGGGGTTAGTGCCGAAAACGGCACGGGGCGGTGGCAGCCTGCATGCAATGTGCATGTTAGCCGCCGCCGCCTCTGCCAGGGGGGGCGGGGGAGTGCCGCCGGTCGGTGCGTCGGGGGCCGGCGAATCCTCCGGGGGTGGTCGGCGGCCTGCCCTGGCGCCGGCGGCCACCGCCGGGGAGGAGATACAGAGGGCGGGAGGCGCGGGCGTGGCCTGCATGGGCCATGCAGGCCCGCTACGCTGCCGCCCTCCCGCCGAGCGCCGCTGGTGCCGTCCCCGGTCGGAGCACCGGGGGTCGGCGCCTACTCCGGCGGTGGCCCGGCAGCCTGGAGCCGCCGGCCGCCGCCGAGGGAGGGCGATTTCCTCCTACAGGAAGTGCGGGGAGGAGGGCTCGAGCGCCGCCGGAGCTGCGTCCTCCGGCGGCCCAGCCGCCTCTCCTTCGTCGGCGACGAGGTCCCCGGGTGGGGACCTGTTCCCCCAGCGCCACCACCGGCGCTGGGGGGGTTGGCTTCCACGGCCAGCGCCGCCACCCGAGCAAGCTCGGGGTGGCGCTGGCGGTGCTCCGGCGACGGGGAGGGGGCTGCTTGCCTCCAGGAGATAAGAAGGAGGAGGGGGGTGATTCTACCTGGGGAGGGGCTCGGGTGGAGGGGCGGCCGGCCATGAAGGAGGAGGTGGTGGCGGCGTCCTTGGGGTTGGCTTGCTCCGGCAAGGTGGAGGAGGAGGAGGGGGGTGACTGAGAGGAAGGGGGGGGGGGGGGGGGGGGGGGGGTTGTATTCAGGGAGGGGGGGCTGAGCCCCTCCTTATATAGGGGAGGGAGGAAGGGCCTCCCTCTCCTTCCTTTTAGCCCATGTGGGCTAAAAGGAAGGAGTGGGTGGGGGAGATATTTTTCTCCCCCCCCCCCCCCCCCCCCCCCCTTCTCTATCCTGCCCCTTTGCCCCAATAGGGGGGTCCTTCTTGGCCCCCGGGGTCCAACAAGAGTTGTCGGGGTGATGCCGGGCTCGTATGCCTTATATCTCGTGCGTTGCACTGAGGCGATCTTCATAGTTGTAAAATGGCATACTCTCCATACGACCTTGAATCGAGGCCCAACTAATTCTGTTGCGCTCGTATTGTTCACACGAGTCTAACGGAACTAACGAAAGTTAATTCGGGGTTCGTACGGTCACTATTCATAATAATGAGGTAGTGGCGCGCTACGATACCCGAAATGGTTGTTTTCTCCAAACGACCTCGGATCGAAGTGCAACGAATTCCGTTGCGCTCGTATCGTCCATACGAGTCCAACGGAACTGACGGAAGCCAATTCGGGGTTCGTACGGCCACTATTCATAATAATGAGGTAGTGGCGTGCTACGATACCCGAAATGGTCATTTTCTCCCAATGACCTCGGATCGAAGTGCAACGAATTCCGTTGCGCTCGTATTGTCCATACGAGTCCAACGGAACTGACGGAAGCCAATTCGGGGTTCGTACGGCCACTATTCATAATAATGAGGTGGTGGCGCGCTACGATATACCCGAAATGGTCGTTTTCTCCAAACGACCTCGGATCGAAGTGCAACGAATTCCGTGGCGCTCGTATTGTCCATACGAGTCCAACGGAACTGACGGAAGCCAATTCGGGATTCGTACGGCCACTATTCATAATAATGAGGTAGTGGCGCGCTACGATACCCGAAATGGTCGTTTTCTACTGCTCGGGCCTACTTTTATTGGGCTCACTAGGGCCTAGTGGCCCAATAAAAGTCGGGATGTTACAAGAAGTGTTCCCCAACTCCAAGATTCTCCCACTTGGTGAACATCTTCCTCCGATGAGAGCTGCTCCTCCAACCTTCTTCTTCAACCCTACGGCCGTTGCACACCACTGAAATTTGGCAACAGGAACTGCCTTGGTAAGAAAATCAGAGCTGTTCTCCATCGTGTCCACCTTTTCCAGTTGAACTACCTTCTTATCCACCCTCTCTCGGATCAAATGGTACTGGATGTCAATGTGTTTGGTTCGTGCGTGGAAGGCAGGATTCTTGGCTAGCTGAATAGCCCCTTGACTGTCACACCACAGCTTCACTGGCCCCTGCTCAAACTCGAGCTCCAAATAAAGCCTCCGCAGCCATATGGCCTCCTTGCTCGCATGAGTAAGAGTCATGTACTCTGCCTCCGTCGACGAAAGTGCCACCACACATTGCCTTCGACTCATCCAACTGATAGCTCCTCCAAACAGTGTGAACACGTACCCACTGGTGGATCTCTTGCTATCCAGATCACCTCCCCAATCCGAGTCCACGTGCCCAACCACGTCCAGGACTCCTCCTTCACCAGCTCCTTCAAAACATAGGGAGTAATTTGAAGTGCCTCTGAGATACCTGAACACACGCTTCACAGCGTTCCAGTGTTCCTTTCCTGGTGTAGCCATATACCGGCTCAACACTCCCACTGCTTGGGCAATGTCAGGGCGAGTGCAGACCATGGCGTACATCAAGCTTCTCACAGCGTTAGCATAAGGGACCTTCGCCATGCAAGGTTTAAATGTCGGATGTCGGAGACATGTCGGATTGGGTTTTTAGATGTCGGATGTCAGATGTCGGAGACATGTCAGGGACATTTTAATATGTCGGATTCCTAACAAATATTTATATTATAAGTTATACCATATTATCTTAGCTCTATAAGCTACATTAATTTGTTCTACTCAATGGACACATTTCCTACTTAGTTGTATTATTTTCAAAATACTCAAATCTATCTTCAATCACCACTATCTTCTAAACAAGTATCTTTTTTCATTGTATGTATATCTCTATTTATTATTTTCATTTTTAAGCACAAATGTTGAAAATTATTTATCATTCTTCCTCATTGTTGAAAAGGGAAATGACAAACACTATTTAGATATCAACCTGCATTAAATAATAGTTTTTTTACTTCCATATAAACATGTAAATTAACTATACAGTACTAAGAATAAATGTGACAGGCTTAAAAGGATGGATTTCGTGATGGAGAAAGGAAAATATAGCTTAAATAAATAGGAACAAAATTTATTCAAGCATACAATATATGTTGAGCATGAATGAAAGCATGTTTTTTGACAGTTGCCCCATGAAAATTTGTTGGTTTCCAATGGCTGATTCCAAATACAAGATGAGAAAATTTAATCAAGAAATTGATATGCTGGCAAGTGGTGACAACTAAATCAAGATTTAAATAGATAAAATGAGCGAGGACGGAGAATAAGCGGAGAGAAATCTCTGATCATGCGACATTTAGAAATGTCGGCGACATTTCTAAATGTCGGCGGCGGCCGATATAGCGGATTTAATCAGTTATGTCGGCCGACATAATGAAAAATGCCATAACCTTTAAATTTTCATTATGCAAGTTGTTTTTGGTTCAAACAGGACATGTCGGCCGACATGTCGGACATGTCGGCCGACATTTAAAACACTGTCGCCATGTCCTCGACCTCATCTTGTGTCTTCGAGCTCAACTCTATAGATAACTTGCACTCAACTGCCATTGGTGCTCCCACTGGCTTGCAGTCCATCATATTGAACTTTTTCAACATCTCCTCGACGTACCTCTGCTGCCCCAACCAAAGCTTCTTCTTGCTTCGATCCTGGAAATCTGCATTCCCAAGATGACACTTGCTGGCCCCAAATCCTTCATCTCGAATTTGGCCGAGAGCAGCTTCTTCACATGTTGGATCATCCTGACACTATTGCCCACCAGTAGCATATCATCTACATAGGGTGTCAGGAAGATGAACTGCTCCCTTTCTCTGGATGTACACACAGTGGTCCGAATTCGACCTTTCAAAACCTAATTCCAGCATGTAGGTTGAAGTGGAGGTTATATCTTAAGTTACTCTAGAGGGGGGTGAATAGAGTATTAAAACTTTTCCTTAGTTTTTATAGCGGAATTAAAATAGTATTATATATAAGTGTAAGCAGTGTGAGAATTATATAAACAGAAAAATTAAGCAAATGTAATCACAAAACAAACAGCACAAGCACAGAAAATAATCTAACACAGAAGACACAAGGAGCTATAGTAGTTTCCCCAATAAATCTGGGTACGTCTACTCTTCTACCACCTTTGGTAGGAATCCACTAGGAGGTTGTTGATAAGGTGCCCTCACACCAGGTGAGCTATTGATAAGGTGCTCTAACCAAACTGCAGGTTTTTGAAAAGGTGCCCTGTCACCGAGATTAACTTTTGAAGGGAGTTATAACCTGTACAAGATGGGAAGGAAAAAGTTTATAGTGTTCTTCTCTGTCAAGATGCTGAGAGAAGACTCTAGTGGATGTTGTTGTAAAGCTCCCCCTGTCAGATTGAAGTATTTGATAGAAGATGAAGAAGCTTTCTCTTGAGAACTAAGATCTCCTGTAGCAGATTGATCTGGAAGAACAGGTTCTTCAGATTGCTTGTTGCTTTTTTAGAAGATCTGAATTTGCAGCAGATTCTGAGTGAATGCTCTTGAGGATGATGTTCTCAGAAGTTTTGTGCTGCTTGTAGAAGAAGATGAAGAAAATACTTTCTGAGATGTCTATCTATGTCTTCTTCTTCTTCTTTTTCTATATATATATATATCCTTTTTATTCTGTAATAGAACGACGTTTGAATTCTGTCAACTCAAACGATTTTGGCAGGTCTTTTTATTTTTGACTGTGAAAAGATTCCTTTTCATTAATGTCAACGACTATTGCTGCCTTGGAAAAAAGAAAGAAGGGAATATATTAACTGAGTTTAATATCCTTCCTTATCTATCAGAATACGTCCAAAGGATATTAAATAGATCCGTTATATTCGTCGTTTTGCTGTTAGGATAAATAGAATATAGTTGATAACAAATCTGGGCTTCAATAAATGATCTGTCGAACGCTGGCTATAATCTGTCGAGCGCTGTCCAGAATATGTCGAACGACGCTGGCTGGAAAACTGTCGAGCGCTGTCCAGAATATGTTGAACGCTGGCTGGAAACTGTCGAGCGCTGTTCAGAAAAATGTGAACGCTGAGATCCATCTGTCGAGCACTGCTAGCCCATTTGTCGAGCACTGCTAGCCATTTGTCGAGCACTGCTAGCCATTTGTCGAGCACTGCTAGCCATTTGTCGAGCACTGCTAGCCATTTGTCGAGCGCTGGGAACCTTAGATTTAATCTTAAGTTCTAGCTAATTTATCAGCCTAAAGACTTGACCCTTAAACTATACAATGGGGTCAACTGATCCTAATCAGTACATAGTGATCCTAGCCCAAAACCGTAAAAGGGTTGTTCCAACAATCTCCCCCTATTTGGGTTAGGATACTATTTGACAAGAAAATTAAATAGATATAGCAGAACAGAGCAACAATGAAATGAAATATATCTGATAGATTAAAATAGATCATCAGATAAGATAAAAATAAATGCTCTGAGTTTAGAAACTTTACATTCATAACCAAGCAATTTATTTAAGGCTTTTTGTCCCGAGAAGATGGCTTGAATATGATTTTCCTGTTGGGGCCTTCTGATTTTTTTGCTGATAAACAAATCTTGAGCACCAATGATTTTCTGTTCTTTGACATGAGGGATAAATGCTTCTGGGTGCATATCAATATATTCCTCAGTATTGAATGCTTTAACTGTTTTGTATTTTTCAAGTTCTTTTCTTCTGTATTCTGACATGGTTGAGAAACTTGAGAAGTCTTTGCCTTCTGCTTTAGCCTTTTTAATCTGTGCATATGCAATTGTTTCTTTCAGTCTTGCCATCTGACAGATTTTCTCTTCTTCTGGATCTGGAAAGTAATAAATATCTTCTGAATCATTTTTGTCTTGAGTGACCTTTTGAGGTACTCTATCTCTGTGAAGAGATCCATCAGAAATGTGAAGTTTGTATTCTGAAGATATTTGAGAAGAAGAAAAGTTTGACTTCCTTGAAAGATAGGAGCTGATTTCTTAGAGGAAGGAGCACTGGCTGATCCAGAGGCTTGAGAACCACTAGAACTACCAGGTCTCCTTGAATGTTGAGAGCTTGGCCTCTGAGAGGAAGATGATACACTGCTGATCCTGTTGCACCAGCTGCTGGAGGAGGAGGAGGAGGATGATTGTGCTTGACTGGTTTGTCAGGAATGTAGCCAGTCTTCTTGAATTTCTTCCTCCTATGTTCTCATTTCTGGAGAGCTTCATCAGTGAGGAGTTTTCTCATCAAGAGGGACATTATACAAAATGTACAGAGGAATGTCATTATTTGGATTTGGAGGCTTGGGGAGCAGCCTTTAACTTAGCTATTCTTTTCTTTCTTTTCTTTGAAAGTATATCATCAGAATCACTGTTGTCATCGTCATCATCAGAGTCAGAAGATGAGATTGGCTTATTGTATAAATCATCAATTCTCTCGATTGCTTCCCGAGCCTTTAATCTTTCTTCTTCAGCTTTGTCAAACTCTGCATCTGCTTCTCTCCAGATTTCATCAAAGCTTGGCATTGGTTCTTCATTCCATACAGGAATTGGAGGTGAAGAAGTAATTTGTGGGGCTGTTTTATCATCAAGGAATTCTGCAAGATCATCTTCATATTCTGCAGAATGATCCTTTATTTGAATGTCTTGAACAGTGGATGAAGGAATAGAGGATATGTAATTTTGTATGATATCAGAAATGAGTTTTCTGAGGAAGGCAAATCAGAGCCTTTGATAGATCCTCTATGTATACCTTTGGTGATACCTTTGAAGTATATGTGACATCAAATTTTGATAATAAGCTATATAGATCACAGGATGGATGAATGCATATATTATTTATTTCTTCTATAACTTGTGTATCAGAATCAGTTATATCTGTATAAAAAATTGTAACTTCTGTATCTTCTTCTGGAGTTTCTTCTGTTTCTGGAGCTTCTTCATAGGACATCTCCCCCTGCCTAGCTTCAGGACAGCTTGAATCTAGGCCCCTAGTAGAAGGGACAGCAGTGGAGGAGGGAAGAGAAACTATCTTAGCAGATAAAATAGAAAGTGCCTGAAGAACTGGAGCAAGTTTTGCATCCAGGAGCTGGCTCATTTTAGGAAGGATAAGATCAAAAAACTTGATCAGCAATAGAGGAGAGGTTGAGGGATGGATAATTTGGTGGATGGCTAGTGGATGGTTGTGAAGTGGATGGAGATGATATTGGAGGAATGATATTGCTAATGTTGGTGGTATGTGTGTGAATGTCTAGATGGATTGGACTAGGAGAATGAATATGTGAATGATATTCATTGTGTATTGGAGAGGGAGGTGGTGTGGTAGGTAGTGGTTCTGAAGATAGGGGTGGAGGTGGAGCATTACTGATGTGGGCAGTTGAGAGTGGAATATCATTGATGGGTGATATTGCAGTTGAAGGAGGGGATGAAGAATGAGAATGTGCAGGAGATTGTTGAGCAGGTGGAGAGAGGATATGAGAGGAAGGAGGAACTGAGGAAGGATCTTCTAGAAGGGTGGAGGGAGTGACTTGATCAGTCCTTGTGTCCTCAGAAGCTTTCCTTTTTCTGGAGGCCTCAGCTCATGTATTCTTCTTGGGAATTACTCTATCCCATTTAGCAAAGAGTGCTGAGGTCAGCCTCTTGCTGGCATTTATTGTTACTTTTGGTGACACCAGAATCTCTGGATGCCTTCCTGCAGAAAAATTCCTAAAATTCTTCCAAAGCATACATTCTCTGTAGAGTTTTTCTTTTTAATTAGGTCAAAAAGAATGATCCCCAGTTGACTTTCTTCTTCTCCATTAAGGCCACCATAACAGAAATTGGTGCCTGCTGATATAGTCATGCCCAGAAGTCTTGCTCAGCAAGACTTTTCCAACAATATCTGCTAAGAACTTGTAGTCCTGAGACAGATTCTTTTTCAGAATGTGGTCAGGGTTTCCAGTCAAATGGCCCATTTTGACTAAAGCTTCATCAAATTCATTTAAGCTTATGTCTAACTCATCTTCACCATTTTCAAGACCAAAGATTTCAGAAAGGATGGTGGGAGAGAGAGACATGATGACCTGAGATTGTTCCCGACAAGCTTTCATCGACTGGTTTTGCAGTGAAAACCCATTATTTATCTCTGCAACAGCTATCTTCTGCCTGGTGCTTAGAAACTTCCTTAGTGTTGTTCATCTAGCGTTTGAAGAATATCCTTGAAGATTTGGTCTGACTGTGCAAACGAGTCCATGTCAATGTCAAAACCTGCGTCAAACTTTATTAGGTGCAGAGAGGCCTGAGGAATCGCCATTGTTCCTACAAAGAAAGTTGAAGATCAAGTGCAGAGAGGAATTGGAGGAAAGACGACGATTTCTGTAGGCGCAAAGCTTAGAATAAGATAAAATAAGTGTTATATAGTCGAGAAAATAGGGAGGAGAATTCGAGGAGCGCTGTTCGGCAAAACCTAATTAAATCTGAAGTCGAAACGACTTTAAATTTTGTCGGACAGTGTTAAAAAAATATCTTTTTCGTCGACCGCCGTTCGACAAACGAGATTTCTTCACTGACTCTGAAGATGTAGGTTTTTGTCGACCATCGTTCGACGAATAAAAAATTTGTCGTTCTTCGTTCGACAAAAATTTTGGATAAGATAGAAAAATATAATTATCAAAAAAATGAGTCTTCATCTATCATTCCCAGTTGATTCATAAAGAAGATATGTTTCTTTTCATCCAAGGGTTTGGTGAAAATATCTGCTCTTTGTAAATCAGTGGAGATGAAATGTAGGCAAATTTTATTTTTATCCACATTATCTCTGATAAAGTGGTGCCTTATTTCTATGTGTTTAGTCCTACTATGGAGAACTGGATTTTGTGCTATAGATATTGCATTAGTATTGTCCAAAATTAATTGATTGATTTAAGTTGATACCATAGTCTAGAAGTTGATTTTGTATCCACAGTATCTGTGAGCAGCAACTGCCTGCAGCAATGTATTCTACCTCAGTTGTTGATGTGGACACAGATGTCTGCTTCTTACAAAAACCAAGACACAAGCCTATCACCAAGAAACTGACAAGTTCATGATGTGCTTTTTCTGTCTACTCTGCATCCAGCATAATCTGAGTCTGAGAATCCAGTTAACTCAAATTCAGATGATGTTGGATACCAGAGACCTAGATTAGGACATCCCTTTATATATCTTAAAATTCTTTTTAATAAAGATAGATGAGATTCTTTAGGGTTGACTGAAACCTAGCACAAAT
>JAWHQI010002144.1:0-44398 GCA_033032865.1 Dactylorhiza incarnata
CCAAAGGTGCTCGTTTTCGAGCATATTCCTCCTCCCCGAAATCCCTACTCCGGCACCTCGGCCGATCAAGCACCGCTCCTCGCCGGCCACCACCTCACGGAGTGGTGGTGGCGTTGGTCGGCCGGGCGGCGCTCAGGTGGCCGGGAATCGAGGTTGAAAAGTGGCCCAGGCGCGACAAATCCTGGCCGCAGGTTCATCGGGGACGAAGGCCAGGGGCTGTTAGATGCGCTTCAAGATTCGTGGCAGGAATCATTTGATGATTGAAATGATTATTATTAATATTATGTGTATTATGTCACACTTTGAGACCGATTTTGTGACCCGATTTTAAGGCCCTTAGGGGCCTAATTCGAAAAATGCCCAGAGATAACTTTTGTAGCCTTGGTGTCTACTTTCTAATGGGAGTGAAATCAAGCTATTTGGTTAAGTATTGGACCCCAGCACTCATTCTAGTGAGGCTGGTCAAAACTCAACCAGACCTTAAAACTAGGATAACTCTTAAATGGCAAATCTATGAAGTTGATATTTGGCTATGCATGCATATGCCCTATACCTAGATTAGGTTTGAGTATCAGATTTTTAGGAGTTAATTTTCCTAAAGTTTTTGTAGAAATTTAATAACCCCTACACAAATTATTTGGAGGGCCAAATGACCTCCAATCTCCACCAAACTTTGATGGGGTGCTATTAGGGTCATGAAAAGCCCCTGGTTAAAATATCAACTCAGTTGGAGTTCATTTGGTTGGGTAACCTCTAAGTCAAAGTTTTGTCCATTAAGGGGAAAAATTGTGCTTAGGGGACATTTAGGGTTTTGCATGATAAACCACCTCCAAAAGGAGTGGGCCCTTGTCCACTGCCCTAGTATCACCCAAAGCACCTCCAAGAGTGTTTATGAAGTCATGGGGAGTTGGTTTGCCCTAGGGCATGGGGTTGGAGCACCTTGGGGTGCAAATAGCATGTAGAGTATCATTGGCCAATTAGGTCCTTGAGACTTAAGACTTCTTAGGAAGGTCAGTGGGATGAAGTTGAGACCCCATGAGGAGTTTGGTGAGCATTGGAGTTGTTTTGCTCAAGGTCATAAGGTTGATCCCTATGGGGTGGAATTTGGGGTTGTGAAGGACATAGGGGAGTTTGTCCTTGGAGAGGGGTGTGTTGGACTCCTCTGAGTGTTATAAGTGATATGATACCCTCACAAGGAGTTTGGGTGGATTTGGAGAAGTTTAGATCCTAACCCTAGGTTAAACCCTAATGGGGTGCAATTAGAGGTCAATGAAGGGAGTGGGGTCAAACATTATTGGTTTGACCTAAGATTTTGTATGGTAGGTCATAGTGACCAGAGGAACCTCCCTGTTAATTTGATGAGGTTTGGAGTTGTTAAACCTAGGTAATTAATTCTTGGGTAGATTTGTAAATAATTAGGGTTTGGGGTTCTAGGAAGAAACAGTACTTATTGATTTACCATCTTCTGTCATAAACTTAGTTTTAATGTTATAAATCTCTGGAAGATTTGGTTAGACCAGGAGAAAACTTTTGGAGGTTCAAATTGTAATTATTCATATTGTTGACAATTTTTGTGGTGATTGATTTTAGAGTGTCCAACTCTCTGTAATTGCATGAAACTTTGCAGGGTGTCTTTTCATACCAATACATACCCTCTGTATTTTTCTCATAATTTATGATCAATATTTTTGGTATCTCTAGTTCATTTTGGAATTATTTACAAATATACCCATTGAGGAATTTACACATGTAACCTCTGTCTTATGTGGTCAAACTTGGTAGACCTGAATATTTTAGTAGGAGACACCTCTGTATAAATTTGCATAAGGTTTAGAGATCATATGAGGGTACCCCCTTTGGAATTTATTGGTAATAATGAGTTTTGGAATTTTTAAAAATAGTAAATCTTGCTGGATATCCCTAAGATTTCATGACTGCTGATTATTAGGTACTTTTGATTTATGTAAAAATTGGGGTAGGCACTGGAGTCAGAAAAAGTCCTTTGTAGTTCAGACATGAGAAAATTGCCCTTTGAGAAATTGTTTAAAAATATTAATATTATGGGGGAAATTAGGAACCCTGGATGTGATCTGATTTAAGTAGCATGGACTCCTAATAAATCCAGTAGGTCCTAGAGTTGAGTATTTAGAGTACCTCCCCTCTTGAGAATCAAAACGTTTAAGGGTGGTCTGCGTTTAGTAAATTGGCAGTTTTGGAGTTACAGGCCAATTTGGAATACATTGATTGGAGATGTGGGGGTCTAATGGTAATCATATGGATATGAGAGGACCTTGGAAAGAATTAAGGTTTGATGAGTCCTAGGGTGGTGGGGTGCCACCCTTGGGGTTGGTAGTCCTGTGGATGACGAAGAATCATCTTTTGTCTTTAGGACCTAAAAGCACTTAGGTTTAGACCAGGTGAAATGTTAAGAGGGTTTCTTATGGGTAGTAACTAATAACATTAAGTGTCTTGGAGTGGGAACTTTGGGTGTCATCCCATAGTGGTTCCTAGTACCGTAGCGAGCCCCTCACAGGGTAACCCTCGGGAAGTCCAAGACTAACCCTAACTCATAGGAGTAAGGCATTGTACAAGATTAACTAATAACACACTCAGCCACACCCTGTGGTTACGGAAGTTTAGTTGGATTGGTTGTCCGAGCGGTGGGCTCGGTGGCTGTTGCAGCAGACTGGTTAGTCTGGTGAGCTTATGGCTCGGAAGGTTATTGATGACGGGCAGGTTAGCCCGGGGAGCTTTTGCTCGGAAAGTATTGATGGCGGGCGGTTAGCCCGGGGAACTCATGGCTCAGAGATAGAAGTAGAACATGTTGCATGTGCACTGAAGGTGGTGGGTCTTCGTATTGGACGGTCGTTCACCCGACGTCAATACGTTGACTCGGCGAGTGTGGTTTTACACTTAGCCTTGATAGTCTGGCGGTCCAGTCAGCAAGAGTACGCAGACGCTCCGCGGGTATAGTGGAGGCGTACAATAGGTCTAGGTTGGGTAGTGTGAATACCAACCTAGAGGTGGGCGGGGCCCAACCCACCGCTTCCGTTTGCCACTACGGGAGTATCCTGGGAGTCTAGCTCGCTCCAAAAAGGGGGAACTAAAGGTCTATGCGCATAGAGTCGTGGTGGGTGAGTTGCACTTGTATGATCATAGCATAACAACATACTGCATGTCATAGCATAAACATTGCATTGAAACTACCCCTAACGTATAAGTCGGTTATGGGACTTCTTATACGGTAGGCCCTGCTAAACGACCCCTTGGTCTATAGGTTTGTATGGCATTCCTATAAATCAATGGTTACTTTTATATTACTTTACTTACTGCTTACTGTTCTTTATATACTTGTTACCATGCTTCATATATATATATATATACACCTGTGTAGTTCTAGTTCCGCCGTCACCTGCTCTTGTTTTTACCCCTTGCTGTCCTCCGCTTCATCCTCCCGCACGGTGCCTAGGAGCCATTGGGGGAGGGGTGGGGAATTGGCTGAGTCATTATGACTGACGGTCGGTGGACCTTATCATTTTAGGAGTTCGAAGAGATGCAGCAACCTTCAAGAAGCAGGTACAGCAGGATCCGACGTGGTGGATCCCACGGCCATGCTACCATTGTCACCAGCCAGGACATACTCGGGTCAGATGCCCCTTGATGAGTGGAACCCCTCCGGCACAGCGATCAGGAGACCGACGGCGAAGACGTAGACGTGGATTGCGAGGCAGCAACCGCAGGCCAAAAGAGAAGAAGCATCCAGTGTTGCAGCACCATTGGAGCCCGGAGTCTGCAGGGATGGGTCAGTCAGGTCAGAGTGCTCCAGTTTCAGTGTCGGTGACGATTAGCTTTAGTTTTACTTAGTGGTTAGCTTCCGCGGTGTTTTGTAGTGAGGAAATGTTGTATAGGGCAAGAGCCCTTGTATCTCTTTATTCAGTTAATATATGTGGACATTTATAATTCATGTGATTCTGTGGACTTGTCTTACTCTTTATTGTACTTTTCTTCGTGATCGATTTGGCCGGCAGGATCGGCGTTTTGTGGTGGCGACCTTTGTGAGTAAAGGTGTCACCGCAAAGCGGCGGTTCTGGGCCTAAGACCCGGTGTTTTTTTGTAAAAAAAAAATGGGGTCTTACAAGTGGTATCAGAGGAAACCTCGATCCGAAGAAAGAAGTCCACAAAAACCCTGGGCCACCCCGCACGAGCTTAGTTTGAGGACAAACTAGCAGCGGAAGCAGTGGTGTGCCCATATGGGAATCACATTGAGAAAGGTCCACTTTTAACTGAATCTTCTTAGTCAAATCTCTTTACGAGTGTCAAGTTTTCTTTTGTAGCCTGTGGCGAACCCTGCCCCAGCAGGAAATACCTCCGGCTGCAAAGAACTCTTTAGATAGTCCTTTAGTCAACAAATTAGACTCAACCCCACTAGGATACGTGACTTACTTCGACAATTTATATACGTGACCTAGTCCGAAATAGATCGTAAGCATAACTTTTGGTGAAGGTACGAGGATACTCAAAGGAGGCTAGAGAAGGAAGATTGACACATAAGCAGAATGTATGAGACTCATAGACTCAATCCTCGTATTTGTGACAAGATTATATTAAGACAACCACTGTGACGAACATCGAGGGTCGGATAAGAGTTCAAGTACAATAAGAAACCTGTTAGGGATTGGATGACATTTTGACCCTGATAAGGTTGTCGTAGAAGGTACCTAGAAGAGTCTAAGGTTGTATGCCCTAAGAATTGTTTGCATGTTTGGGATAAATATAACTTGGTGATATTGAAGACACTTCGCCCAAAGATAGATAGAGGCTAATCTTTTGTTTATTGGGGGCTGTCCTTTGTTTATTGGGGCTTACCTTTTGTTTATTGGGCAAATTGGTGACGGACTTAGATTTCCCTTAGAAAATTTTTTTTTATGTCATGAACACTATGATTTTGGAAGTCGATCTTACTCGATGTTACTTGGAAGAAGGTGAGATGGTGTAACAATATGTTTGGAATGATGATCAGTAGGAATTACCAGGACAATGGTTAGACATCATTTGAAAAGGACAACAACTTGGCCTTAATTGAATCTTTGAAAGTGTAAAGCCGCCAGGATTAATCATTTAAGGGTGTCGATGTCCTAGTACAGAAGTTAAGGGCGGAAAGTAGATCTTGCAAGTTGTAGTTAAATTGAAAGCTTTTGTGGTTGAAGGAAATTCGGAAGTGATCAAATTATGTTTTGTTAAAATCATGCCCCGTCATGGTTGACAATTTTGTCCACATTAATAGCTTTATACCTGGTGAACTTGGATGATTAATAACCAGAGATCTGAGACGATGACTTGTTAGTTGTGGAATATAGAGTTGCTTTCATTATGGCAAGAATGATCTGAGTTTGTCTTGCTTAAGACCATTTGAGAGTGATCAAGACTATCATAAGTGGAAGTGACAGGACTTTGGAGAAGGAACGTGATAATATTTCCTTGATAAAATTGAATTGTGAAAAACCCCAAGGTATCAAAATTTTGTCGTTATAAATAGAATTTCATGAAGAGAGTGATTGAGAGTCATCTTATCATAATGATTGGTAACATATACTCATAAAAGTTCACAGGTGCACCCCCATTAATATTTAAGGATGATTGGGACGCTAAACGATTTGATTAGATCCGTCAATAGTAAGAACTAGAAAAGTTGTAAATTGGAAATGATTGGTTATGCGGACGTACCTGAAAGAGTAAGAATGTGAATGCGAGAAGAAAACTTTAGAGGCATAAGAGTCTGCCCAGGTTAGAGTGGAAGTTCGAGGATAGATTGACCAAGGTATCTAGGTCACCCCGGTCAGGATAGATGATACGACGGTGCGAGTCTTGCGGCGCAAGAAGATTACAAGGTTAAGACATGTGGTTATTTAAGGTCAGGAGGAGCACAACTTGGAGCCACCAGAGATGGTGTGCATAGATAGTCGGTGCTCTTCGAGCCAGGAATAACTTTGATTCTTAGGGATGTTACGTTAAGTCACTCTCGGTGAAAACCCCGCAAGCCTAACCTGAATTTCGAGGACGAAATTATTTTTTGTTTATTGGGATTTGTAACATCCCCCAGACAGCTAGACCCCCAGGTGAATCTGTCCTGACAAGGTCATGACAAGGCATTGGTAGTGTAGAAATCCCTTTGACTTAGGCAAGATTAGGGTTGAAAGTGCCTTGGACTGCAAATAGCAATTTCTAGTGGACCTAGCTTAGGGTTGGATTTTAGGGCCTCATCTTAACCATTTGGCCCCACCATAGTATCCCTAACCCTTTAGGGGTCCCCTTAGGGCACCAAGGGCACATTGGGGTCAACAAGGAGGTCAAATTGACCAAAGTCAACCCTAACCCTAAAATGGTCAAAGTAGCCTAATTAGAGTCAATTAATCTTCACCATGTCAAATTGACCACTCTTCTAGGTCTAGAATATCATAAGAGACCTAGTAGACCTAAAAGCCCCATCATGGGACCCCAATGGTGCAAATTGACCAAAATGCCCCTTTAAGTCAAAAATGGCAATTCTTCACAAAGTACCCTAATTGACCATCACCATAGCAAATTGACCCTACCCTTAGGCTTATCATGTCATAGGGAACCCAGTAGACCAAAAAGCCCCATGACTGGGTCAACCCTAGGGCTCAATTTGACCAAAGTCAACTTAGCCTGTTTGGTCAAATCAACTTGAATTGGGTCAACCAAGACTCATGCGACCAAATTGACCCCACCAATAGTTTCTAAACTTAATATGGAACCTATTGAACCCAAAAGCCCCATCCTAGGGTTCCCCAATTGACCAATTTGACCAAAAGTCAAAATTACCCAATTTAGGTCAAAATGCTCAAACCTAACCCAATCTCTTTGGGCTAACTCAATTGGATGGTCAACCAGCCCATGTGGACACTCATTAAACTCAGGAGAGAGTATAGAAACCGACCATGGTAATTAGGAGAGAGAAAATGGGGTTTCACCATTTTTGAAGAGAGAGAAGAGGCCATTCATGGCCATTAAGAGGTTTTACCTCTTGATCTCCCCAATTGATGCCTCCATTCAACTCCTCAGCCGTTTAGGAGGAGTTTCCATCAGTTACTAAGGGTGTTAAGGCATGGGGAATGAATGGGGGCCGGCCATGAAGGAATTCAAAGAGGCCATTAATGGCTCTCTTGGTTTAAGTCTCCCTCCCCCTCAATTGAACCCCCCTTCATCTTCACAACCTTCAGAGGAGTGAAACCCCTCATTTCCCCGAGAGAGATGAGCCCTCTGTGCAAGGAATCAGGTGGTGCTGATTTCTCCAAAGAGGTGCAATGGTGGTCGACGGCCGGAGCACCTAAACCCCCCAATGCAGGTCCAATTCTCTTCTCCTCTCTCAGTGGTTAGATCATAATCTAACTGGGGCTTGATTCGAGCTCAAACGGGCTCAAATCGTGCACCCAAAGGTGCTCGTTTTCGAGCATATTCCTCCTCCCCGAAATCCCTACTCCGGCCACCTCCGGCCGATCAAGCACCGCTCCTCGCGGCCACCACCTCAACGGAGGTGGTGGTGGCGTTGGTCGGCCGGGGGCGGCGCTCAGGTGGCCGGGAAATCGAGGTGAAAGTGCCCCAGGCGCGACAAATCCTGGCCGCAGGTTCATCGGGGACGAAGGCCAGGGGCTGTTAGATGCGCTTCAAGATTCGTGCAGGAATCATTTGAATGATTGAAATGATTATTATTAATATTATGTGTATTATGTCACACTTTGAGACCGATTTTGTGACCCGATTTTAAGGCCCTTAGGGGCCATAATTCGAAAAATGCCCAGAGATAACTTTTGTAGGCCTTGGTGTCTACTTTCTAATGGGAGTGAAATCAAGCTATTTGGTTAAGTATTGGACCCACAGCACTCATTCTAGTGAGGCTGGTCAAAACTCAAACCAGACCTTAAAACTAGGATAACTCTTAAATGGCAAATCTGATGAAGTTGATATTTTGGCTATGCATGCATATGCCCTATACCTAGATTAGGTTTGAGTATCAGATTTTTAGGAGTTAATTTTCCTAAAGTTTTTGTAGAAATTTAATAACCCCTACACAAATTATTTGGAGGGCCAAAAATGACCTCCAATCTCCACCAAACTTTGATGGGGTGCTATTAGGGTCATGAAAAGCCCTGGTTAAAATATCAACTCAGTTGGAGTTCATTTGGTTGGGTAACCTCTAAGTCAAAGTTTTGTCCATTAGGAGAGAGAAAATGGGGGTTTCACCATTTTTGAGAGAGAGAAGAGGCCATTCATGGCCATTAGAGGTTTTACCTCTTGATCTCCCCAATTGATGCCTCCATTCAACTCCTCAGCCGTTTAGGAGGAGTTTCCATCAGTTACTAAGGGTGTTAAGGCATGGGGAATGAATGGGGGCCGCCATGAAGGAATTCAAAGAGGCCATTAATGGCTCTCTTGGTTTAAGTCTCCCTCCCCCTCAATTGAACCCCCCTTCATCTTCACAACCTTCAGAGGAGTGAACCCCTCATTTCCCCGAGAGAGATGAGCCCTCTGTGCAAGGAATCAGGTGGTGCTGATTTCTCCAAAGAGGTGCAATGGTGGTCGACGGCCGGAGCACCTAAACCCCCAATGCAGGTCCAATTCTCTTCTCCTCTCTCAGTGGTTAGATCATAATCTAACTGGGGCTTGATTCGAGCTCAAACGGGCTCAAATCGTGCACCCAAGGTGCTCGTTTTCGAGCATATTCCTCCTCCCCGAAATCCCTACTCCGGCCACCTCCGGCCGATCAAGCACCGCTCCTCGCCGGCCACCACCTCAACGGAGGTGGTGGTGGCGTTGGTCGGCCGGGGCGGCGCTCAGGTGGCCGGGAAATCGAGGTTGAAAGTGGCCAGGCGCGACAAATCCTGGCCGCAGGTTCATCGGGGACGAAGGCCAGGGGCTGTTAGATGCGCTTCAAGATTCGTGCAGGAATCATTTGAATGATTGAAATGATTATTATTAATATTATGTGTATTATGTCACACTTTGAGACCGATTTTGTGACCCGATTTTAAGGCCCTTAGGGGCCATAATTCGAAAAATGCCCAGAGATAACTTTTGTAGGCCTTGGTGTCTACTTTCTAATGGGAGTGAAATCAAGCTATTTGGTTAAGTATTGGACCCACAGCACTCATTCTAGTGAGGCTGGTCAAAACTCAAACCAGACCTTAAAACTAGGATAACTCTTAAATGGCAAATCTGATGAAGTTGATATTTTGGCTATGCATGCATATGCCCTATACCTAGATTAGGTTTGAGTATCAGATTTTTAGGAGTTAATTTTCCTAAAGTTTTTGTAGAAATTTAATAACCCCTACACAAATTATTTGGAGGGCCAAATGACTCCAATCTCCACCAAACTTTGATGGGGTGCTATTAGGGTCATGAAAAGCCCCTGGTTAAAATATCAACTCAGTTGGAGTTCATTTGGTTGGGTAACCTCTAAGTCAAAGTTTTGTCCATTAAGGGGAAAAATTGTGCTTAGGGGACATTTAGGGTTTTGCATGATAACCACCTCCAAAAGGAGTGGGCCCTTGTCCACTGCCCTAGTATCACCCAAAGCACCTCCAAGAGTGTTATGAAGTCATGGGGAGTTGGTTTGCCCTAGGGCATGGGGTTGGAGCACCTTGGGGTGCAAATAGCCATGTAGAGTATCATTGGCCAATTAGGTCCTTGAGACTTAAGACTTCTTAGGAAGGTCAGTGGGATGAAGTTGAGACCCCATGAGGAGTTTGGTGAGCATTGGAGTTGTTTTGCTCAAGGTCATAAGGTTGATCCCTATGGGGTGGAATTTGGGGTTGTGAAGGACATAGGGGAGTTTGTCCTTGGAGAGGGGTGTGTTGGACTCCTCTGAGTGTTATAAGTGATATGATACCCTCACAAGGAGTTTGGGTGGATTTGGAGAAGTTTAGATCCTAACCCTAGGTTAAACCCTAATGGGGTGCAATTAGAGGTCAATGAAGGGAGTGGGGTCAAACATTATTGGTTTGACCTAAGATTTTGTATGGTAGGTCATAGTGACCAGAGGAACCTCCCCTGTTAATTTGATGAGGTTTGGAGTTGTTAAACCTAGGTAATTAATTCTTGGGTAGATTTGTAAATAATTAGGGTTTGGGGTTCTAGGAAGAAACAGTACTTATTGATTTACCATCTTCTGTCATAAACTTAGTTTTAATGTTATAAATCTCTGGAAGATTTGGTTAGACCAGGAGAAAACTTTTGGAGGTTCAAATTGTAATTATTCATATTGTTGACAATTTTTGTGGTGATTGATTTTAGAGTGTCAACTCTCTGTAATTGCATGAAACTTTGCAGGGTGTCTTTTCATACCAATACATACCCTCTGTATTTTTCTCATAATTTATGGATCAATATTTTTGGTATCTCTAGTTCATTTGGAATTATTTACAAATATACCCATTGAGGAATTTACACATGTAACCTCTGTCTTATGTGGTCAAACTTGGTAGACCTGAATATTTTAGTAGGAGACACCTCTGTATAAATTTGCATAAGGTTTAGAGATCATATGAGGGTACCCCCTTTGGAATTTATTGGTAATAAATGAGTTTTGGAATTTTTAAAAATAGTAAATCTTGCTGGATATCCCTAAGATTTCATGACTGCTGATTATTAGGTACTTTTGATTTATGTAAAAATTGGGGTAGGCACTGGAAGTCAGAAAAGTGCCTTTGTAGTTCAGACATGAGAAAATTGCCCTTTGAGAAATTGTTTAAAAATATTAATATTATGGGGGAAAATTAGGAAACCCTGGATGTGATCTGATTTAAGTAGCATGGACTCCTAATAAATCCAGTAGGTCCTAGAGTTGAGTATTTAGAGTACCTCCCCTCTTGAGAATCAAAACGTTAAGGGTGGTCTGCGTTTAGTAAATTGGCAGTTTTGGAGTTACAGGCCAATTTGGAATACATTGATTGGAGATGTGGGGTCTAATGGTAATCATATGGATATGAGAGGACCCTTGGAAAGAATTAAGGTTTGATGAGTCCTAGGGTGGTGGGGTGCCACCCTTGGGGTTGGTAGTCCTGTGGATGACGAAGAATCATCTTTTGTCTTTTAGGACCTAAAAGCACTTAGGTTTAGACCAGGTGAAATGTTAAGAGGGTTTCTTATGGGTAGTAACTAATAACATTAAGTGTCTTGGGAGTGGGAACTTTGGGTGTCATCCCATAGTGGTTCCTAGTACCGTAGCGAGCCCCTCACAGGGTAACCCTCGGGAAGTCCAAGACTAACCCTAACTCATAGGAGTAAGGCATTGTACAAGATTAACTAATAACACACTCAGCCACACCCTGTGGTTACGGAAGTTTAGTTGGATTGGTTGTCCGAGCGGTGGGCTCGGTGGCTGTTGCAGCAGACTGGTTAGTCTGGTGAGCTTATGGCTCGGAAGGTTATTGATGACGGGCAGGTTAGCCCGGGGAGCTTTTGGCTCGGAAAGTTATTGATGGCGGGCGGGTTAGCCCGGGGAACTCATGGCTCAGAGATAGGAAGTAGAACATGTTGCATGTGCACTGAAGGTGGTGGGTCTTCGGTATTGGACGGTCGTTCACACCGACGTCAATACGTTGACTCGGCGAGTGTGGTTTTACACTTAGCCTTGATAGTCTGGCGGTCCAGTCAGCAAGAGTACGCAGACGCTCCGCGGGTATAGTGGAGGCGTACAATAGGTCTAGGTTGGGTAGTGTGAATACCAACCTAGAGGTGGGCGGGGCCCAACCCACCGCTTCCGTTTGCCACTACGGGAGTATCCTGGGAGTCTAGCTCGCTCCAAAAAGGGGGAACTAAAGGTCTATGCGCATAGAGTCGTGGTGGGTGAGTTGCACTTGTATGATCATAGCATAACAACATACTGCATGTCATAGCATAAACATTGCATTGAACCTACCCTAACGTATAAGTCGGTTATGGGACTTCTTATACGGTAGGCCCTGCTAAACGACCCCTTGGTCTATAGGTTTGTATGGGCATTCCTATAAATCAATGGTTACTTTTATATTACTTTACTTACTGCTTACTGTTCTTTATATACTTGTTACCATGCTTCATATATATATATATATACACCTGTGTAGTTCTAGTTCCGCCGTCACCTGCTCTTGTTTTTACCCCTTGCTGTCCTCCGCTTCATCCTCCCGCACGGTGCCTAGGAGCCATTGGGGGAGGGGTGGGGAATTGGCTGAGTCATTATGACTGACGGTCGGTGGACCTTATCATTTTAGGAGTTCGAAGAGATGCAGCAACCTTCAAGAAGCAGGTACAGCAGGATCCGACGTGGTGGATCCCACGGCCATGCTACCATTGTCACCAGCCAGGACATACTCGGGTCAGATGCCCCTTGATGAGTGGAACCCCTCCGGCACAGCGATCAGGAGACCGACGGCGAAGACGTAGACGTGGATTGCGAGGCAGCAACCGCAGGCCAAAAGAGAAGAAGCATCCAGTGTTGCAGCACCATTGGAGCCCGGAGTCTGCAGGGATGGGTCAGTCAGGTCAGAGTGCTCCAGTTTCAGTGTCGGTGACGATTAGCTTTAGTTTTACTTAGTGGTTAGCTTCCGCGAGTGTTTTGTAGTGAGGAAATGTTGTATAGGGCAAGAGCCCTTGTATCTCTTTATTCAGTTAATATATGTGGACATTTATAATTCATGTGATTCTGTGGACTTGTCTTACTCTTTATTGTACTTTTCTTCGTGATCGATTTGGCCGGCAGGATCGGCGTTTTGTGGTGGCGACCTTTGTGAGTAAAGGTGTCACCGCAAAGCGGCGGTTCTGGGCCTAAGACCCGGTGTTTTTGTAAAAAAAAATGGGGTCTTACACTTAGCAAAAGTCAAAGGTCTCGTGGGGACGTTCAAAACTTTCTCCATCCGGCACGTCCCTCGAGAGGAGAGCACCCCGGCAGATCGGTTGGCAAAATCTGGTCCACGAGCCGGGGGGACCCTGACGGACCTATTTCGTCCTTCGATTGAGGAGGGAGAGCTCATGGAAGTCGAACAGCGGTCCTCCTGGAAGGATCCCTTCGTCACCTTCCTTGCAACGGGAAAATTTCCGGAAGAAGTTCCGGACCAGAGGCGCTTCCGGTATAAGTCCGCCTACTATGTGCTCCAGGAGGGTGACTTGTATCGGAAGACCCTCTCGGGCCTCCTGGCCCGATGCATCTCGGAGGAAGAGGTCCCAAGGATCTTGGAAGAAGTTCATTCCGGCGAGTGTGGCGGCCACTCAGGGAGCAGGATGCTGGAAGCAAGGATAATAAGGCAGGGGTACTTCTGGCCAACCCTAAGTAAAGACGCGGCAGCCTTCGCCAAGAGATGCCAGAAGTGCCAAATGTTCGCCCCGCTTCAGCTCATGCCAGCTCATAGGCTAAAGAGTATCACGGCGCCCTGGCCATTCGCCATATGGGGAATGGATCTGGTAGGACCCTTCCCCCAGGCTAGTGGACAGAGGAGATTTCTCCTAGTCATGATTGACTACTTCACAAAGTGGTTGGAGGTCAAGGCGTTGGCTAAGGTCACCTCCCAGGTAATCCGCAACTTCGTATGGGGGGAGATCATTTGTCGACACGGACTTCCGCAGACCATAGTCACGGATAATGGACCGCAGTTCGCAAGCGAGGAATTCATCAGCTTCTGTGGTCAGTTGGGGATAGACCTCAGGTTTGCGTCCGTTCACCATCCCAGGAGCAACGGGCAGGTGGAGGCGGCGAACAAGGTCATCGTGAACTTGCTCAAGAAGAAGGTGGAAAATCTCAAAGGCAATTGGGTGGAACAGCTCCCCTCGGTCCTATGGGCTTTAAGAACCACCCCCAACACCGCCACGGGAGAGACCCCTTTCAAGCTCTCTCACGGCTGCGAGGCTGTCATCCCCATAGAGTTCGAGGTTATGACACCACGGGTGAAGGCCGCCACAAATGGAGAGGAAGATTGGAGAGCCGAGAACGAGGAGGAGTTGCGGCTCTCCCTCGACCTCATCGAAGAAGCCCGGGATTGAGCAGCCATCCATCAAGAAGAGGTCAAGCGGCGGATGACCAAGTATTTCGACAGGCACGTCAGGATCAAGCAGTTCGAGAAGGGAGATCTGGTACTCAAGAAGGTCGACGCGGCTGGGAGGTCCGCCGCAGTGGGAAAACTTAACCCCAACTGGGAAGGCCCCTATGTCGTGGAAGAGGCACTAAAGTCCGGGGGGTATCGCCTTCAAAATGTGGAGGGCCAACCCCTCAGCCACACATGGAGCGGCGACGACCTTAAACGTTTTTATCCTTAGTACCATGTAATAATGATGGTTTTTTGAATGAAAACATTTTGTTTAAACTATGTGTATGAAAATGATGCTATAGCTCGCAGGAGAGACCCTGGACGTTCAAGAGGTTGGCCCCGAGCAGACCCGCTGTCCAGGCTCTCATCTAGCTGGCAGGTCCGAAGGCTCACTCGGTGGCAGGTTCTATGTTCCAGAGGTTGGCCCAGAGCAGACCCGCTGTCCAGGCTCTCATCTAGCTGGCAGGTCCGAAGGCTCACTCGGTGGCAGGTTCTATGTTCCAGAGGTTGGCCCAGAGCAGACCCGCTGTCCAGGCTCTCATCTAGCTGGCAGGTCCGAAGGCTCACTCGGTGGCAGGTTCTATGTTCCAGAGGTTGGCCCCGAGCAGACCCGCTGTCCAGGCTCTCATCTAGCTGGCAGGTCCGAAGGCTCACTCGGTGGCAGGTTCTATGTTCCATAGGTTGGCCCCGAGCAGACCCGCTGTCCAGGCTCTCATCTAGCTGGCAGGTCCGAAGGCTCACTCGATGGCAGGTTCTATGTTCCAGAGGTTGGCCCCGAGCAGACCCGCTGTCCAGGCTCTCATCTAGCTGGCAGGTCCGAAGGCTCACTCGGTGGCAGGTTCTATGTTCAAGAGGTTGGCCCCGAGCAGACCCGCTGTCCAGGCTCTCATCTAGCTGGCAGGTCCGAAGGCTCACTCGGTGGCAGGTTCTATGTTCCAGAGGTTGGCCCCGAGCAGACCCGCTGTCCAGGCTCTCATCTAGCTGGCAGGTCCGAAGGCTCACTCGGTGGCAGGTTCTATGTTCCAGAGGTTGGCCCCGAGCAGACCCGCTGTCCAGGCTCTCATCTAGCTGGCATGTCTGAAGGCTCACTCGGTGGCAGGTTCTATGTTCCAGAGGTTGGCCCCGAGCAGACCCGCTGTCCAGGCTCTCATCTAGCTGGCAGGTCCGAAGGCTCACTCGGTGGCAGGTTCTATGTTCCAGAGGTTGGCCCCGAGCAGACCTGCTGTCCAGGCTCTCATCTAGCTGGCAGGTCCGAAGGCTCACTCGGTGGCAGGTTCTATGTTCCAGAGGTTGGCCTCGAGCAGACCCGCTGTCCAGGCTCTCATCTAGCTGGCAGGTCCGAAGGCTCACTCGGTGGCAGGTTCTATGTTCCAGAGGTTGGCCCCGAGCAGACCCGCTGTCCAGGCTCTCATCTAGCTGGCAGGTCCGAAGGCTCACTCGGTGGCAGGTTCTATGTTCCAGAGGTTGGCCCCGAGCAGACCCGCTGTCCAGGCTCTCATCTAGCTGGCAGGTCCGAAGGCTCACTCGGTGGCAGGTTCTATGTTCCAGAGGTTGGCCCCGAGCAGACCCGCTGTCCAGGCTCTCATCTAGCTGGCAGGTCCGAAGGCTCACTCGGTGGCAGGTTCTATGTTCCAGAGGTTGGCCCCGAGCAGACCCGCTGTCCAGGCTCCCATCTAGCTGGCAGGTCCGAAGGCTCACCCGATGACGGGCTCTAAGTTCTCAAGAGATGATCTCAAGAGCATTCGCATAGACCACGCGCCGGAGAGAGGATCACACCCCACTCTCTTGACTACCTAAGCGAAACCCCGTGATACGCGAATGGTAAGGTTCACTTGGTAGCGAGAGATCGAAGGGGAACGACCGACCTAAGTTATCTTCGAGCATTCGCGGGGTGGCCAAGACAGTCGCATCACGACCTAACATCCTAATGAGCCTAACGAGGTGTGGCGGCGAATAAGAAGAATCAACGTCCTAATGAGCCTAACGAGGTATATCAGCGAATGAGAGGAAAGCTTAGAATAACACAAATTGTAGCCAATATATACATCTTTTAAAGGCACTCGCCCGTTCAAGATTACAGTCAAAATGATAAATGAAAAAAGAGAAAATACAAGAGGCCCTTCTCAAGGATCAGCAGATTTCTCGCTTGAAGATCCGTCGCTCTCGCCAGAGTCTGGGATGAGGGCGTCTTCTCGCGGCTCGACGTGGTCGTCCTCAGGAAAGGGGATTGGAATGTAAAGCTCGGGGACGACTTGGCGAGCGGAAAGGCGTTCGGCTTCCGCCTTCAGGTATCCCGCTCGCCGCAGCACCTGCAGCGCATGCTTGACGGCATTCTGCGCGTTCTCTTGCATCAGCTGCTCCAACTCGTGATGGGGATAAAAATGGCCCCCGCTCCCCGGTCGAGTGCTGACGCACCAGCCTCTCGCAATCGCTGGACTTCGGCTTTGGCCAGACGGATTTCATCCTCAAGGCCGGCCACCCGAGCGTGGAGCATCTCGGCAACCGTGGTATCCTGAAATTAATAACAAGGGTAGTAAGAATAAAGTTGTCAATCGGCAACAAGTCACTCGCGGGAAAGGAGAAAACATACCTCTGCGACAGGGCGGTTGGCGAGAAGAGTCTCCGCAGCCGCCAGCTTAGTCCTAAGCTCCATCGCCTCAGTAGAAGCAACGGACCGGGACTCCTCAACCGCCGCCAAGTCCCGCGCCAATTTGATGCTCCGGCGCGAAGACATGTGCGCGAGCTAGAGCGCCCGCAGCATGGCCCTGGCACTCTCATGAGCGAGAACCTGGGTCGTCTCGGCATCATAGACTTCGGCGTCTTCTCGACCATAGAGGGCATACACGATGGCGTAAGCCTCACCGCTGGCGAGATCGCTCTCTATCCACGACGGATGGAGGGTGGAGAGCGAGACCCGGTTAGCATTCCTGTCCCACTTAACCAGGGGAGCCCCCGAGGGGTCCCTGTACTTCTCGCCACTGGGGAAGTTCCGATGGTCCCTGGGAAGTGGGGGCGGCGGCAGCGACAGTCCCGCGCGAGGGGTGGTCTCTCCTGGCGCACTCGTCCCCAGGGCTTGGATCTGAGCATCCGCCCCGAGGGTCTCGTCCAGGACCCCCTTCCCCTTGGCGGAGGGGGGGGGGGGGGGGGGGTTTGGGCTTCTTGGAAGAGGAAGAGGTCAGCACCGCTGCCTTGCGCTTCTTTCCGCCAGGCTTGGAGGAAGAAGGTTCCTCCTGACAGGCATCCGCGGCGGCCTGTGCGAGAGAGAGGGTAGACCCGGAAGGACGCGGCGGATGAAGGGGAAAGTGGCGCACACCTGCATAATATAACCAATGATTCTAGCGAATGATGTAAAAATCACAAAGCGAAAGCGAATGAAGTCTCGAACACTTACCCTCGCCCTGCGGAATGGGTGGAAGCGAGTTGACGTTTCGCCGGAGATGGACGAGATCCATCCCGTGCTCCAGGATGTATTGGTGAAGTTTGGCCTCGTGCCCCCCTAGGGTCGGGGGGCGGAAGGTTGACTCCTCCTCCTGCACCAGCGCGAGAAGAGTGTTCCCCAGGCTCCCGCTTACAAAAATAAAGCGGCGAACCCAGTCATGGTTCTTGTTCGGGAGCCCGTAGTGCTTTAGGGGGCTCAGTCCCGAGAAGAACGAGATACCATGGGTGCAGCGAAAGGTATAGAGCTTGCGGAAGACGGGCAGCGAGAACTCGATTCCCTCCTCTCGCAGGTAGCTCGCGTACCCAACCAACATAGCGATGGAGTTGGGGTTGAGCTGGCCAGGCACGACCCCGTAGTACCTGAAGGTCTGGCGGAGTTCCGGCCAGATCGGGAGGCGAAACCCCACCTCGAAATGCTCTAGCGGGATCGCAAGAGCACAAGGCGAGAGGGAATTCAGGCGCTCATCCGGCCTGGGATTTCGCGCCTCGAAACCCGGCGGGACGTAGTCGGCGACGGCAGTAAGGTAGGCCTCCTCAGAGAGGTCGCAGGAATCAAAAACGTGGTTGGCGAATGCGCTGGCGCACTTGGCCCGGCCTTCCGCATCGCCACCCATTTTTGCGAGTAAAGAAGGAAAGAGGGGCAACAGATAAGGAAGAAGCGCGAGTGCTAGCGCAAGGAAAGAGAGCGGATGGTTAGGTATTTAATACGGTGGTTGAAAGACCTATTTATAGAGGGACTAAACGGCGTTTGGACTTTCGAGACCTCGGGTGTGCGGATAGCCATCGCGCCCTCCCGACACCTCGAAGCCCGAGCGGGTCCCTCTCGCCCATTAATGGCAAATGCCCTATGTCTATTCATTCCGCGGCTACGCAACGAGGTTGAAAGAGCATCCGGCTATAAGTTATCACTCGGCAATACCCAAGCAAAGCTATGAGATACGAAAAACGAATAAAGAAGCATTCGCAAAGCATAGAGAAATTATTACAGAAAAATAACGTTCAACATTCGCAGCATAAAGTAAGAAAAGAAAACAATAAGAGGGGTGGACGTTGGGTAGGTCAGGTCTCCTCCCAGATCCACCGACCTCGCTTTCGCGATCCAGCTTCCATGGGCATTCGCGGGCGGTAATAAGCGAGCATATTGGTGATCTCATGGGAAGCCAGTTGAAGTTGGTCCCGGGCTCGCGCGGCGTGTGTTCCGGGAGACAACTCCCCTCCCTCACCCCCTAGCCGCTCCACCTCCGCGAGAAGATGCGAGTGACTTCGTCGAAGGTCCTTCAACTCACGCGCGACTCTCAGCCGCATGTCGTCCACCTGGCTGGCCACGTTTCGCTGGATGTGGATGAGCTTCCCCAGGACCTCCGAGATCCGATCCTTCAGGGTCGCGTGATCCGAGGAATCACCCAGGAAGTCAGCAAGATCCCCAGGGGAAGGGAGAGGCGAGAGCATTCCCTCTCCCCCCTCGTAGTAGGAGTCGAAGGGGGAGGCTTCTCGATAGCCTGCGGAGTCACAACTAGGATTAGCGGTGATAAAGTATGCGAGTGCAATAGAGGCGGGTGAGTGAACTGACCTGGGATGGGATCCGGGTGACCCGAAGGACGAGACGAATGGGGGTGCGACCCAAACAGCCAGGCGGGAGGTAAGACCTTTCCCTTTCCTGGACGGTAAGGCTGTGAAGAAGGAGCCGGAGCATCCGCACGGTCATCAGCACGGAGAGGCTGATCCAGCTCTCGCTCAGGGGAGACCCTCCGTTCATTCGCGGTAACAGCGGGGTTCACCTGAGCAGGGGGACTGGGAGGAATGGAGTCCCGCAGCGGGACGTCAGGGTTGAGGGCTGCGAAAAGGTAATGATTAGTAGCCGACAACATAAAAGGAAAAAGCGAGAAGGTTCACAACTCACGGGATTGGGGTACAGTCTCCCCAGGAGGAGGCGGAGGAGCAAGATCCAGATCGGGAGGAGGTACCTCGTCCGCGGGAGGTGGCACCACCACACTGCTCAAAACGGCCCCTTGGCCGTCCTCAGATACCAAAGCCCCCTGCGAATGGTCAGAATAAACGCAGGGTAAGGGACAGGAACTGAATGGAGACAGGAAGAATCCTCATACCATCACCGCGGGGTCCGGAAGGGCATCCGCCAGCGTGTTCGCCGGTGGAGTATCCGCCGGAGACTCCGAGGCAGTCTCGCCTCTCTGACGATTCAGCCGAATCGTCTTGGCTCGACGCGAGGCATAGGGGGCGCTCGGATCCCGTTTAGACATTAGCCAGGGAGCAAATTTGGATGCCCTGGGGGCAGTCGCAGCTTGGGCCGCAGCTAGGCGGTCGATCATCTCTCGCGAGAGGGGTTTCGCAGAAGGTTTGTGGAAAGACATTAGGAAGTGGAGAAACTCCGAGCCGAGATGAGGGAGTGGTCCAGAGAAACCTGACATGAGGGTATATATATAAGGTGGCGGTGGGACCCACGGAATCTTGTGGATCCAGTCAGCAAGCACTCACCGAATACAGGGTTGGACTGTTCTTTACGACCGTAGTAACCGCTCGTAAAGAGCGGGGATTGTGTATAACCCGTATTCGCCGAGTGGGCCCCCCCAGCCAACTGGCGAAACCTGGGTCATCCGGATCATTCGCCGGGTCACTCGCCCAGGCCAAGGAAGGTAAAAATGCCCCCGGATTGGTGGGGGTAAGCTGTAGGAGAGAAGGCGCTAGGCGAGTGGTGCCCTCACGGACCATTCGCCCAGAAGCGTGGGCATTCGCACAGCCAGGCGGATGCCCAGCGAATGGTGCCCTCACGGATCATTCGCCCAAAGGGCTGTGAGGGGAAAATGACCATAATACCCCTGGTGGGCTGCAAATAGCCCTTCGGAACAGCAGAGTTAGGCTGTTAGCAGACCAATTTGGGGTGCTGTTAGTAAAATTAAAAGGCGGATTCATGCTATTTACAGACCAGCCTAGGAAAACTATAAATAGACCCTTAAGGGCACCTTGGAGGAGATCCGATTTTAGAGAATCCTCTCCTCTAGGCTAGTTTTGGTTGGCAGCCAGTGCCCTCCAAGGTGCCCGGTTGAGCTTTGGTTTGGGAGGGGAAGCTCTCTAAGATCTTCCGGGTGTGTGGCGGGACCTCCTCGCTTCATCCTTGGGTCTATTCCGTTTCCAGCATCCACCGTCAAGAGAGTCTAGTAAGGGAGAAATAAGCATCGGCTACACCCCGAGGGGGTCCGAACTCAAGAGACCAGTTGCTGGTTTCAACAACGTGCAATTTAAGCGGTATAAATATAGAGCGATGTTAAATGCAGGCCGGTTTTGGCTATATGCAGGCCGCGGATATATGCAGGCCAAAATATTATTCATGTAGGCCAAATTTCATATATACATACCATATTCAAAAATCAAATTAATATTTTCCTAAATAAATCACCAAGCAAAATAGCATTCATAAAATAAGTAAGTAAAATATCATGCTTGCGAGGTTACGTTGAATGTCATTGTTTCGTCAGTAAATTTGGGAGAGCTATTGATGAAGTATCCCTAAAGGCGATAATCGCACCCCATCCATGGGGGTGCGGTTATCCAAAGAACCTCCACTAGCGACGTAATTACGCGAAGTATAACCATCGCCGCCATCGCCGCCATGGACGCCATGGCCGTCATCGCCGCCATCGCCGCCATCGCCGCCATCGCCGTCATCGCCGACATCGCCGACATCGCCGACGACGTCGCCATCGCCGCCATTGCCGTAGCAAATTTAATACTCATGAATAGCTTTAGATCGACCAGTTGTAATTTAAAAACGCATCGGACTCAGACAAACGAGTAAACTCCTTAGGGACATGGTTGCATGGAAGGAAAAAACACATAATACATGAAGTATTAAACTACTCAAATCATTTTTCCTGAAATTTTAAAAGAAAAAATGATATCTTTTTTAAAAAACTATGGCCTGCATATAGCTAAAATCAGCCTGTGTTTAACATCACTCTTTTTAAAAAAACTGCGATCTGCATATAATCAAAACTAGCTGCGTTTAACATCGCTCTTGATATATACAACACAAATATAATACATTAACTTTAAACATGAATAGATATAGGCTCCGTTGAAGAATAGCTATAACTTTAAGTAACTTTAAACAAGAATAGCTATAACTTTAAATATCCTATAAACAAGAGAATTAACACTAGATGATGACTACACGTGGGCTTCTCGTGCGGCTGCGACAGTGCCACATCGCGATGATTAGGGTTGTTCACAAATAATATAGTTCGTGAATAATTCGGGATGCGATTCGATTAAAATTTGAATTCGAATCTAGATTTGAATAGTTTTCGAATTCGAATCCGGATCCGAATAATTTTTCAATCCGATTTCGCATAATTATATCCTTGTTCGAAGGATTCCCAAATAGTTCATGAATAGTAAAATATATACTTAAATAAATTATATATATGTAATTAAATATAATTATATTTGAAAATTATATATAATTAAACGCTATAAAATCCGAATTCGAATCTGAATTCCTGCTCGAATTCGAATTCGAATCGGAATTCGACCTAAATTCGAATCCAATATTTCATGACGAATTCGAATCCGACTATGAATATTCGAAACTGAAACCGAATCCTAATCTGTATCTCTGCATTCTATGTCAAATTTAGATTCGATTGAAGAGTTATTCGATTCGATTCGTGAACACACTTAGCGACGACACTCCTGCGGCTTGCAACACTATATGCAGACCGACTTTGGCTATGTGCAGACCACGGGATTTCATAACGGTTATATGCAGGCCAATGCCTATACAGGTTCACGGCTTTCTATAGTTTTTTAAGAGTGGTGTTATGGACAAACCATTAATGGTTATGGACACACCTCAATATTATAATAAAATATCTAAAAATCCCAATCTATTTCATTTTTCTCTGCCGCTAGGTACAGCCACCCCGTCGTTTTGCGTTTCCTGTCGTTCACATCCTCGCACCGTCCCCAACCTCGCACCACCCCTAGAGATGAAGCTTGGAGTTGGTAGAGAGTGGAGCTTGGAGCTGGTGACGAGTGGAGGTGGTTTGTGGCGTGTCGGCCGGGGCTTGGGGGTGGTGGTGTGTGTAAGGTGTTGTGTCGGGCTCTTGGCCGATCTGGTGCTAGGCGGAGCCGGTGCCGCGTGGGCCGCCCATTATGGGCAGGCGAAATGATAATAAGAAGATCTAGGAGGACGCCAATAGTTTGGTGAGTCTTGCATGTATCCTCCAAACATGGCACGCATGATGCAGATGATGATTTAACTTCGGGTTGTGATGAAGATTCCTTGAGTGAGAATCTATCCTCCTCCTCCCTTCCTCGAAATCTTCGCAGCAGGATAATCCCTTATCGGGTAGGAAGCTTGCGGCTTTGCTAAAACTGAAGAATGATTGTAAACTTCTATCAGGAAAAAATAGAATGCCATGTGTTTGTCAAAATGACTCAGTGAACAACCCTGCCATTTTGAAGATCAAAGATACTGCCACCACATTAAATTCTGCAGCTAAACCATTCCTCCCATGCTCGGTTACGTTGAGTCTCTTTTTGGATCAATTTACCAAGAATCGACAAAGACTACATCATCACCAAAGGGGGATGCTGCCGGAGATTGGTGTGAAGCTCACAGAATGCCAGTGACTGGACGAGGACTCCCAGAAGCTAGTATTCCCGAAAAATTCTTGCTGCCAAATGTCTGGCAAAAACGAGGCCCAATTGCATTCTCTGGACTTGTTGAACTAAAGGATAGCTATACACGGGATGATATTATCAATCTTATGAGAAAAAAGATTAAAACATGATTTTTGACTTCATATGTTATTTTTGGACTCAAATAATTTGTGTAACGGACTGTTTAACGTATTTATTTCTACCACTAAGGCTTTTTAAAATTGTTTAAAAGTTGAAATGACCTCTTTATTGATACATTGTTTGCAAATAACAATTGGGTGTGTACATAGTGAGATTGGGTTGTACATTGCGATATTGGGTTGTACATTGCGATATTGAGTTGTACAAAGTCAAATACGGTATGTCCATAACACCACTCTTTTTTAATTTGGCCTGCTTTTATCTTTGGACTGCACATAACCGAAAATGGCATGCATATAACAACACCCTATATATATAATACATATAAGTGAAAATTCGATATCAAAACAAAGTATTTTAATGCATTCAAAATATCATTATGTTGGGCGAAGAAATAGTAGGAAAAAAAAGAATAGCTATAGGCTCCGTTTGGCGTGTTTTTTTTTTTGCTCCGGTGAGTTTGGACAAAAACTCCACTACCATAAAATGCATGTTTGGCAAGACAATGATTATGACCGCCAGCAAGAAAAGAAAACTAGTTTTGAACATAGAAGTGACGGAAGTTTCTTAGATGAGAACGGGTGCTCACAAACGACGATTCATAACCACCGCATTCACAACCGCCACCGCTGTGCCAAACGGAGCGAGCAATAGCATGCAAGCCATTATTCATTACCACTTCAAATTTATTATTCCAATCAACAAATCAAAGACAAATTCCATAGTCAACGCATGTGGGCTTAAGCCTGAATTAAGAGAGGAGGACAAAAAAATAGTATTAGCAAGTCAACGGGTAGACTTAACAAGATAATAATTTTATACTCAACTTTCAAGAACGGGTCTTTATATAAGGTTTATGATATTCATTTTATAAATGTAGGACTTAGGATTAAGAATTTTAGGGCACATTTGGAGGCAAACCGCCTCTCCCTCGCCACAATTCCAATTCGAGAATTCCACCGTATTTAGGCAGTCTAAGCGCGCGGCGCTTCTCCTTCAATGTTGCCCGAGCTCGATCTCCTGCTGTCACTTTTGTATATATATAAAGAATAATTACTAAAACTTTCCTCGGAAGTTAGCACGATTACACGCCGCACCCCTCTTATTTTTCAAATTACAAAACCTCCCACGTAAGTTTACATTACATAACATTCATGCACAAAAATATCCTTTTGGAGTAAATCTTCAGGTGGGGTCTTTTTGTGCATGGATGTTACGACATGTAAACACGCAAGGTTTTTTTTTGTAATTTTAAAAAGTAAAAGGGGTGCAACCTGTAATTTAACAAACTTAGAGGGGAGATCCCAGTAAATGACCCTACATAATAATACGAAAATTTGAAGTAAATGCCTAAGATATGGACATTAAATCATATAACATGACTATATATTAGCACATAACATGACAACGTGTTGAAAATTGAACCAAAATACATATGCAACATGGCAAATTGAAGTTAAATGTACATTAATATAACACATAGCAAATTTAAGTTAATTGACACGAATCAATAAATGTGAAGTAATATTAATAATTTGAAGGGGAGGGAAATGTAGTGGTGAAAAAGACTCGCCATGAAATTGAAATCCCATAAGGCAATATCATCACTCTAGCAACAACAAAGGTGTTGTTGACTCTAGGGGTGTGCAAAAATAATCGAAGAACTGAGAACCGGACCGGAACCGAACCGGAACCGAACCAAAACGACTGGTTTGGGTCGGTTCCAAATAGGTTCGGTTCGGGTCCGGTTCTCATAATACCAGAACCGACAATTCGGTTCGGTTCCTGGTTTCAATGGTCGGGTACCCAGAACCGACCCGAGAACCGACTATCAATGCTAAAAAAAATATTTTGAGACAACGGTTGTAGTCGTACTACTTAATACGCGAAAATAATTGAGAATATAGTCGTATTGCTAAATAAAATAGTTGTTGTGCTTGTATACTTCTATAACTTCAGTATTATAAAGAGTCCTTATTCAATTATTTTGAGACATTGATAATGTATTACAAAGAATCATGAGTTTGAAGATCCATGTTTTAATTATTTTGAGACACAGGTAGAACCGAGAACCGAACCGAAGCAAACGGTTCTGATCTGGTTCTACACTTTAGGACCATGGGTCGGTTCCGGTTCCTAAAGTTTGGAACTGAACCTATATGAGTCAGTTTTTGGTTTTGGATGGAACCGAACCGAACTGATCCGAGTTGCATGCCCTAGTTGCCTCAATAACTTTTTTGTTTTGACGGTTGTAGGAGGTGAAAACCGCACCGAATCAATTAATGTGAGAAATTAGTTAGACTCAACCAACATGTCTTATGTCTTTTTATATCTTTAGACCTATGCACCATAAAATTAATTTTGAACCATCAAGATAAAAAATAAATGTAAATAATAATTACTTTGATTTTAAATCATCTCATCATTCATTTTTAAAAAAAACAAAATTAATTTTGAAATATCAAAATCAAAATAAATATAAAAATATGATTATTTTGACAAAGCTTTGCATCACCCTTTTTCTTCATCTCTTTTTCTTTAAAGGTGTACTAAATTACAAAGTTACAATAGACAAAAAAGAATAGGCAAAATATGTAGCATAAATGTTACATTAAATAGATGGCATCCAATGGGCTTCACCCGTGCCCGACTGCACTAGGGTGAATGAGCTCCACCGATGTTTTTTGTAATATATTAAACACGCAGAAATTTAAAAAAAAAAGGTCAAATTGGTACAACGAATGTTATACCAGAGACATTTCTTCCTTTATAACCCGAGCACACACACAAATCAAAAGATTAAGACACAAAAATTAAAAGATGGGTATAATTTATGCTTTTTTTAATATTAGAAATACATAAATAAAAAAGAGGTAAAATTAATATAATGAATGTTACTCTTATTGCTTTATAGCGCGCGCACACACAAATAAAAAAGCCGAGATACAGAAATTAAAAGACGGGTAAAATTGATGCTCTTTTGCAAGTTTGTGAGAACCTAACCGGACATTGAACCGGGTGATAGAAAGATTCAAAGTCTATTCGGTACAACCGGGGTTGAACTCTGAATACATATAAAATATTAAAGTAATGAAGATAATATTAGAATATTAAATCATAATTTATTATATTAATATATTTAATATATTCATTAAAATTTTATATTTTAGCATTAGCATGCTGAAGTTTATATAATCTAATTTATCTTCATATATTTATAGGATTTAAACTAGTATTATATTATATATATAATTTAGTGTTAAGCATTGCAGCAATGCAATTATGGGAGTTGTTAAAGGCAAACCAGAAATGGCTATTGGCAAACCAATTTCTATGAGTTATTATGCGGCTTTTGAAAATACGTTTTGTACATGCATTTTTTAGGAAAAGTGTTCAACACGAAAATTGTAGATCTCGTCGAGATCTACAACTTTCGTGTTGAACACTTTTCCTAAAAATGCATATACAAGGCGTATTTTCTTGTTATTTTCAAAAATTCACTATAGTAATGATCAGGTCGATTTTAGGGCCTTGTGCGTGCATTTTTAGGAAAAATGTTTAACACGAAAGTTGTAGATCTCGACTAGATTTACAATTTTAGTGTTGAACACTTTTCCTAAAAAAGCATGTACAAAGCGTATTTTCAAAAGCCGCATAATAACTCATAGAAATTGATTTGTCAATAGCCAATTCTGGTTTGCGTTTAACAATGCCCATTATGAATAAGTTTATAATATATATTTTATCAAAAAAAATTAATTAACTACGGCCATGGCCAATGGCGGATCCAATTTAGGCCGAGAAGGGGCGGCCGCACCCCTCAAAAGCAAACCTAGGGTTTTTCTCCCGCTCCGGCGCTTAGTCCTCCAGCTCTGGTACTCCTCCGGTCATCCCGATCCCGGCGCAACGGCGCTCCTCAGTCCTCCTCTACTCCTCCTGATCCCGGCGGCGGCTCTCCTCAGTCCTCGACTCCTCCGGATCCTCCCGATCCCGATCCGCCCCTTCCGTCGTTCCGCGGCTCCACCCCTTCCTTCCTCATAAAGTCATACTTGCAGTTGCAGTCTTGCAGAGCTCCGCAGTTCGTCGCCAGTTTCACAGTTTTAAACTTATCAATTTTATTTTTTTATACAATCCAACATTTTTGAACTTATCATTTTTATTTTTCAGAATGAAAAAATATTTCAAAAAGAAATTAAAATCACATGAGCAATCTAATTCTGATGTCCCAAGTAGAGAAGTTATTCCAAATTCTTGTGTTGATATTTCAGAGGAGAAAGAGTGTAATTGCTAGTGAATCAAGTAAATTAAAACATCTTAAAAGAATTCGTGAACAGTTTAATTTGGATGAGTTAATTTCATTTTCTGGATTAAGATCAATGATTTCTGATTATCATGTGAATATAAGAAATCAAGTTCGAAGGGCTTATTGGCTAAAAGACCCCGTGCCAACTAAAAAATCATAAATTTACGTTTACTTATTTTGATAGAGATCCAAGGTATTTTGTTCTAGATTGGTTTAATTTACATAGCAATTGGTTAGAGTACAATATAACAAAAGATGCTGCATTTTGTATTTGATGTTATTTGTTTAAAGTTGAACATGAGAATCAAGGAGGTGGAAACACATTTGTCACTACGGGATGGTCTCATTGGATGAATGAGTGATGAATGGTTTAATGACTGCTTATTGACCTACATTGAGAGAGACAAATTCAAATTAGTTGAAAATAAGTCAATCATTTAACGATTTCAAGCAATGAAAACACGTCATGACAATTATGATTGATTGTAAGAAAATATTAATTTTTATTATGCATTAATATATTATTTTTTGTGATACATTTTTTAAATATTAATTTCTGCCCCTCCTGAGATAAAATCTTGGCTCCACCACTGGCTATGGCTGCCACCCAAAAATTGTTTTTTAATAAAAATGAATTGAGTTTCTTATGTGAGCCAGTATTACGCATTAGGCAAATGAAACACTTATGTGAGGAAGAGTGTTACAATTGATTCGGCTCGAAAATCGATCGAATATTGAGCCGAATCGGAATCGGTTAGAATTGATTCGTCTCAATTTGAATCGATTCAATTTGACTCGAATCTGATTTTGAGTCGATTTCAAGTCAGTCATGAATCGCTCAAAATATGATTTGAATGAGCTAGAATTGATTAAAAATATTACGTATTTATTACTATATTATTGTTTTAAAAATATTTGAATTTTGAAGTTTTATCACACCAACATCAACATTTTCTATCTAATTTGCAGAAAAATTTCCCTTTTCCCCTTCCTTGGGGTCTTGCATGCCAATTTTAAAACTACACCAGAAGAATGTTACTGTTACAATAATAGAAGATACACATGAATATATGCCTAAAGTTAGGCCAAAAATAAACCCTGAAGTTAGGCAGCTAAAAGTTAGGTCCGCAAACACAATCTTTTCGCCGAAGAATCGAAGAAAATCAGAGTCTAAATTCCGAGCCAAAGGAGATATGCTTCACATTGTCAAAAGATAGCACAAGTAAATTCCCTCATCTTAAAAGCATAAACTCTATGCTCAGCCTATAAATATACACATCAGGAAGCAGCTAAACATCAAACATACATTACATCAACAAAAATCTTGTGCGAGTTCTGCAGGCAAAGAACTCGCCGGAAAATGTTTTTCGAGAACCTCAGACACCACCGTCATCGTGCCGAGCTCCTCGAGGCCGGTGGTGACACCCCCGCGGTGCAGAATACTCGTGTTTTTGAATCAGAAACAAGGAGGAGCGGCTACGGAGATAGCAGGAGCGAGCGAGAGGAGGAGGAGGAAGAAGAAGACATTAATGTCTTGGCTGGTGAATACATAAAGCGCAAACACCATGAAATTTACCTACAGAAGCTCATGTCATTTGCATCAAAGAAATAGTTAAAAGATTGTGAAGTGCAGCTGCTGCAAGTACTGAATTAGCAGATTATGTATCTTGAATTGTTTGTTTTTGGCATCTTTTAAGATAAAGTATGATCTTTGAACATAATTTACTTGTAATGTTTACTTGTTTAGGGTTTTGCCTCTTTTTTTTTTTCTCTTCAAGCAAGTTGTTTTAAGCATTTTGGCTCTGTTTGGGGCGGCGCGGACGGTTCTCTGCTGAGGCTCCTGTCACGACCCGTTTCGACAAGAGTCAGAGTGCGCTTCGGGGCGGGCCAGAAATCTATGTCTGCTAAGACGGAGACAGAAATACTACAAATAGTTTTAAAACAATTAATCTGAAGAAAAACGGTTTATTTTAAAGCTTCCGCAACAAAAAAACAAACCGTTTTTCTTTAGATTAATTATTTTAAAACTATTTGTAGTTCTGTCTCCGCCTTAGCAGGCATAGATTTCTTAAACATGATTACATGATAAGTCATCATGACGTGTATTTTCTCTTACTCTGATATTCCTAAATTCGGAGAAAACGCGGGTTGTGACAGCTCCCGCCAAAGGGGGGAGGGAGGCAGGGTCAAATAGTGCGGTCCAACGCAGAACCGTTCCGCGTGGAAAAACTATAGTTTGGGCTTGAGGTCGGGGATCGAGCCTTTATCTTGTCTAAATTGAGCTTTTGGTGATATAACAACATTTAGGATCTATTTGTTTGGGTGTTTTCTCTCCGTTGTATTTTCCAGAAAACACATGCTATTTTTTGCTTATTTGAATAGCCGCGTCGAGGAAGCTCCATTTAAACAATTGTTTTATCTTCATCTCCAACCGCAACCACCTGCCCAAACAAGCGCCCAATTTTTAAAATTTTATTATTTATGTTCAAGGGTCTGGGTAACTCCAACAAATACAACAAAGAAAGCTATGCTGGGAAGTTTGGTTGCCCCCGCGTAGGGATGCAAGTTTAGTTGAGCCGGCTCGTGAAATTGATGAACAGACTCGAAAAAAAACCGACTCAAGCTCGAGTCCGTTGAGCTCGAGCTTGGTTGCGAGACGAGCTTAAGCTCACATATTCTTGTTCATGAGCTCGAGCTCGCGACCTTATGAGTCAACCTAGAGTTCCATATACAGGTCGTGAGCTTGAGAGCATGTATATGTGAGCTCGATCTCGAGCTCAAAAAAACAAACATGAGCTTGAGCTTGAAAATCTTGTCGGGCTAGAGCTCGACGCGTTTGCACCCCTAGCCCCGCGATTGGGCATTAATGGAACAAGTTTGCAGTAAACTCACGATAAACCCATGAATCCGACTACTAGTGTCACCGCAACTATGATTCGCGACGTACTGTTACTTTCTCCCCAAAAGATGCCTAAATTAGAGATGAACAATAATTAGAGCTTTGTCGCAACAAAGTTTGTTGCGAGAATAATATTTTTTTTGCGAATTTTTCCGCACTTTTTGAAAATACGTTATGTACATGCATTTTTAGGAAAATTGTTCAACACGTCGAGATCTACAACTTTCGTGTTGAACACTTTTCCTAAAAATGCATGTACAAGACGTATTTACAAAAATTACGCCCATGTTTCAATCAGGGCGGCAATACGCCTTGTGCGTGCATTTTTAGGAAAAGTGTTCAACACGAAAGTTGTAGATCTCGACGAAATCTACAACTTTCGTGTTGAACAAGTTTCCTAAAAATGCATGTACAGAGTGTATTTTCAAAAAGCGCGAAAAAACTCGTAAAAATTGGACTGCAAATAGCGAGAATATGACTGCCTATAACATTGCCCTAAAAATATTCGTAGGGTTCACTTCACCTCAATATCAAAGCCCTTTGACCTACTCCGCGTTCACGGAATCGCGAGTAAATGCGGCGGTGATGCATAGCACAAACTTTAAAGCAAATCGAAGGGTCGGAGCACACTTTCGCAACCTGAATGTTTGGCATGAAGAGAAGAAATATGGCCTGAACTATATGCATAATGATCAAGGTTGCTTGGCCTGAACTATACAGCATTTAAAATTTTAAAAATTATGTGAAAATAAATAATAATTGCTCAAAAGGGCTTGAAAATAGGCTCGAATTGGCTCATAAATGGCTCGGTTAGATGAATTTTAATGAACCAGTGAGAAACTGCACCCATACGAACTGATTGACTAAGGCTCTGTTTGGCGCGGCTGCACCGACTGGAGAAGCAATGGTGAGAAGCAGTGGTGAAATAATCAGCTGTTTTGCAGAGTGGTGACAGAATCTGTGAATCTGTTTGGAAGAACAATTGTTGCAGTGTTGTTTCAAACGGAGAAGCTGTTAAACTGTTTAGCAAATCACCTGTGCGTTTTGAATATATATATATATTTTTTTTAATTAGAGATGAACAATAATTAATTAAAATAAATTAACTTAGTGTGCATATTAAGCACTCTGATATTTTATTATAAAATATACTAATTAATAGATTTTTCCCAAACAAAGCTCGTAAGTTTGCAGCCGGCAATAGATATGGAAGAAGGAAGAAGAATCACCAGGCGAAAAACCTACAAGAGCTTTGTCGGTAACAAACATCTGTCTGCTTCTTCGTCGACTACAAGGCCGCTGGAAGGATTGGTGAAGATCGCTCGCTGGATTGGCGAAGGCCAGTCGGCCAGAAAATCGCAGGGCGGTCCGCGCGGGCGCTGAATCGTAAGAATTTTCCGCGACTCCGAACCGCCCTATTTCTGCAATTTTACAGCGGCAGCGATTCAAAAAGTAGGCGGTAACTTTTTGTTTGGCCTGCAGCTCGCAAAACGCCGCACCAAACAAAGCCTAAGGCTCCGTTTGGCAATTGGAGCAGTCTTTTTGCTCTGGCGAGTTTGGCCAAAAACGCCGCCGTCATAGAATTTATATTTGGCATGACAACGGCTATGAAAGCCGCCAAGAAAAGAAAACTAGTTTTGATCATAAAAGTGGATGAAGTTACTTAGGTGAGCCGGGCGTTCACGAACGATGGTTCATAACCACCGCGTTCACGAGAGCCGCCGTGACATTTATTGAGCTCAAAAATAATGTACTTGGCACCGATTACGGTCAGCTTACGTTCGCTTTGATGCGCAGATTTACGCGAACTTAAAATTGTGAGTAAATTTATGACTTATGTTTATGTACTTAAAATGATGTAAAAGGTCCAAATTACAGTCTTCTTGAATTTATAAGAACTCCATCATGACATTTTACAAAGAATTTACATGATGTAAAAAATTTCCTTCTAACATTACCCTCAGAAACACGCAGGGATTGCGTCCCCGACCGCACGAAATAATTTCTCTCTTTCGACCCAAGCTTTGCAACAAAGCTGCAAATATAGTGCACGAATATCGATTGATGGCAGTATATTATCCCTATTTCAAATCCTAGCAGTGAATTTGACCCGGCCTGAGAAGAGGATCGCCGGAGTTCACCCCCTGAGAAGAGGGCTCTGGATGGAGGAGGTGGATTGCCGGAGTTCGCGGGAGCAACCGCCCTACAGGTCATCGATGTCGCGCGAGAAGCCGTCGAGGTCGGGAGAGAAGACGTCGAGGTCGATCGCGAGATGAAGCTGTTGGCTTGGAATTGGGAAATCCGACCTATTTAGGTCGGAAATGGGAGTGGCATTTTCCCTCTTTATTCAATACCAATGGGAATTGAAATGAATGCCGATTCATGGGAAATTTTAGGGCCACCGAACGCTGGAATTGGAATTGCCAATTGAATTCCAATTCCAGGACTCCAATTCCGACCTAACGAACGGGGCCTATGGTTTCCTTCCTCTCCCTCTTTTGGGTTTTCATCTACACTCTCCTTCAAAGAGAGTGAATCTTAGACCATTGTGAGATCATAGACTCGAGAAGTACCCGACGGTTTCGAGAGATACACAAGCCTGCAAGGAGACCAACGATTCAACGTCGAGCTAATGTGGCACACCAGGCTCAAAAGTCCATGCCTTAGTATAGCAAAGGCAGACAACCTCACCCAAGCACACACCTTATAGTCGTGGGTCGCACTTTTTTCGAGTCTTTGGAGCATAAAATGCATGCATGTGCGAGATTTTTGTTGTAAAACTTTTTTTTTTTTTCAAAAAAGGAAGAATGAAATAATATAACAACTCAACAACGTTGGAATGATATAGTATTTATGAAATATAATCGAGCATTGAAACTTCGACATGATGCAAGTGACAGCAGTAATCTCATTTCTTAAGACAGATGATAAAACTGAATAATTGATGAGGAGAATAGATGAAGGCGAATTGATGTTTGATGGTGATTATTTATAATGAGATGCGATCGTGCCTTGCTTTCGGCAGACGCGCGCTGGTGCCTCGCGCTTCGCGCTCCGGGACCCCTTTGCACCTTCATGCGCCTTGAGCCTTAAACAACTTCAGAGCGATGAAAATTTCTCTACTTTTCCTAGTATAATAATCAGAGGCCAATGCTGACAATTAGCTCTTCGAATGACTGCGTGTCGCCAAATCAATCACAATCAACAAAGTTGGATCGGCGGAAAATAATCAATCCTACCGCCCCTAAAAGTCGCCCCTCCGCAAAATAACGTCCAGGCCACACCTACGAAATGCTACATGTTTTTTTCCTAACAGTGTTAACGACCGCCATCGCTCCTCCAAACAGGGCCTTAAGCTGCTACAACCAAGCAACTGATATCTTCTAATAACATTATATCATACCATCCATTTCAGCAAACAAAATCAACTAAACAAGAAGAACAACTGTAAAGAGAAAGCCTACAAACATCACTAACCCTAAATGGAAATAACATAGATCAATCCTCTCTAGTTTTTCACTCTGAATCTTAAAAAAAATGTTGCCACCTCCATTTTCAATTCAAAATGTTTGTCACAAGGAAATGTCAACAACATTGAAAAACTAAATTAAATTAAGCAGGCCTCATGAGAGTTCAAGTTTCATCCCCACCTTTCACAGAACCAAATAGCTTACTTATGTCGGCATGCTTGCGAATATGATGCGGGCATTTAAAGAGTAAACTTTGAGCTTCGGCGTACCTTCCTTGCTCGAAGAAGGCCTTGAAGAGATTTACATAAGTTGCAGGTGATGGGCATGTTTTTCCAGACAAAATCTTCAAATATTCTTCGGCATCCTCGACGGTCCCACATTTCGATATGTATCCGACGAACGGGCGGCCAAAAGGCGGAAAATTGTAACTTTTCATCAAACCAAGTAGCTTCAACGCCTCCTCGAGATTCCCCGCTCCGAGCAATTCTTCAATCAAATACTTCAATGTCGCCTGCCAAGGCTTCACCCGAGCCTCGTTAATCATCTCGACCATCAACGTGTAGGCGCTCTTCGCGCGGTTCTTACCGCACAGACCTTTCACCAACACCTCCACCAGATCGGCGTCGGCGTCGCAGTTCTTCTCTATCATCCTCGTCAGACACTCGAGGGCTCCGTCGACTTCTCCGGCTGAGCAATATCCTTGAATCAAGACCGTCCAAGTCTTCAAATCGGGCGGGCATCCTTCTCCCTCCATCTCATCCAAGATTTTGCAAGCATCATCCAATCTCTTTGCCTTGCATAACCCATATACCAGCTGGCTGTAAGTTATATTATCTGGTTCATAACCTTCTTGCCTCATCTTCTTCATGATCTCCATGGATTCCTCGAATTTCGCTGTGCTTGTCAGTGATCTATGAATCCCATCATAGACAACTTTTGACAAAGAATATCCAACTGATTCGTACTTCTTCACCGCCCTGAAAACCAGCTCAAGATCCGGATTTGGGCTGAGAGAGATCTGCCTTAGAAGCATGCCGCAGTCCTGAATGGCCGGTTTGTATGGTCTATCCATCATGAATTCGTAAAGTTCAACGGCATCCTTCATCATGTTTCTCTTAAGAAAATGCCGTGCGATCTTCACATAAGTGTCGATGTCCATATCATGCCCCTCTGGCTTCATCCCCTTCACGAAGGTCCAGAACGAATCAATGGATTCTTCGCGCCCGAGAACACGGGCCATGGCGTTGTGCGCAATCGATCCATGCTTGTAATCCGGCGTCTTCGAAGTCCATGTGAAAAAGTCGAGCGCTTTTTGGGGGCAATTGCGCAAATCCCTGAGGATCTTCGCCACAGATTCATCTGATAGAGAGAGTTTGAGATCTGTTAATTGGGTCTCGATCTCGCTGCACCATTCCTGAGCATCGAGAAGTATTTTGACAGCGGAATCAACGGATTCATCGGAAGAGGATTTGTCTGCGGCGCGGGAGTAGAACTGCCGGAGGGCGGAGGATTCGGAGATGAGTTTCTGCCGCTTGAAGGAGTCGAGTATGAGGCAGAAGACGCCGTGCTCAAGCTGGTAGCCATTCTTTTTCATGGAATTGAGGAAGGACCAGAAGTCGGCGATGTGGTCCTTGTGAGCGAGGGTGCGGAGCATGAGGTTGTAGGCGGAGGGGCTGGGGCGGAGGCCGTACTGGGCGGTGGCGAAGTTGAAGAAATTGAGGGCTTTTTTAGGGTTTTTGTCGAGCTTCTTGAGGACGTAGATGATGGATTCCTGGGTGGAGGCGGAAGAGAGGGATGAGAGCTCGTTGGATTCGGAGGATTCCGATGTCGTGGTGGTGGCGGTGGCGGTGGAGGAGAAGGGGAAGAAAGAAGAATGGGGACAGTAGGGCGAAGGAAGAGATGCGGTCGACGGAGAGATCATGGAGGGAGGTAAATCAGATGAAAGTTGGCGGCGGACGGAAAAGAGCCATCGAGGGCGGCGAAGGAGAAGGCGGAGACGCGACGAGGACGGAGACATCTTTCGTCCTTGCCGCCGGGGGGGCCAGAAAGTAACTGGGGACGGGGTTTCTCTAGGGTTTTGGGCAGGATCAAAGTTTTAGGCTTCATTTGGAGTGGCCTTTGTTGCCGGCGTTTGGAGCAAACCCGCCGTACAGCGGGTAAATAAACGGGCGTCGGCAGCGTTTGCTCCCGCCGGACAGCGAAAAAGTCCCACAAAAGCGGCGCTTTCAGCCCCGCCTCCCCCCTCCAGTTCCAATGGAGCCTTTTCAACCGCCGGCTTCACCCGCCACAACCGCGCCAAATGAAGCCTTAGACTCAAATTTTTGGCGGTTTTGACAAAAACATCACCGTCGTAGAACCGCCGTGAATGAAATTCCTTAGGTGATGTTGGGCATTCACGAACGACGGTTCATAATAATATAATATGGTCCATAGAATTTCCCAACTATAAAGTTTCTTGTTATTGCTTCTTCTTCCACAACAATGAAAGCATTTTCATTATTTCATTATTTCATGTAGTAGGTTCCAATGCGCGAGATCTTGTAGCACTCATCAATGAGGCCCTATTAAATAGTGTTACGCAGAAGAAATCTGCTGTAGAAACTAAACAATCAAGTCAACTCTTCGTAGAAAAACTTAGGATTTTCAAATCCACATAAAATCGGTTCAGGAACATGGGTCTTTTTCAATCAAATAGGAATAGTCGTTGCACAAAATGTACTTCTATGTTATTGCCCCATAGATCTTATCATCCAACATATATCTATATCTACACCTAAAATGCACTAAAATCGTAGGCTCTGTTTGGCATGGCTATAGCAGTCATGAACGCGGTGGTTATGAACCGTCATTCGTGAACGTCCGACCTCATCTAAAGCACTTCATTCACTTTTGTGCTCAAAACTAGTTTTTTTTCATAGCAGTCATAACCGATGTTGATGTGCACCCGTAAAAATGATACGGGATGCGGTCCTGTATCGCGTATCCGGATGGGTACTCCCCGCGCCGAAATGACGCGGCGCCCGCCGCGCCGAAATGGCGCGGCGGGCGCCGCGCCGAAATGCGCCGCGCCGAAACGGCGCGGCGCCCGCCGTGCCGAAACGGCGCGGCGCCCGCCGCACCAAAATGGTGCGGCGCTGCCGCACCCCCTTCTTCCTTGGGGTGCATTGGGGGGTGTGGCATTACCGCACCCCCCAATGCCCATGTGGCGCTCCCCAATTGGGGAGTGCCCCACTCCCAAGTGCCCCACTCCCCAATTGGGGAGTCATGTAACTCCCCTTGGGGAGTTACGTGAGCAGTAACTCCCCTTGGGGAGTTACGTGAATAGTAACTCCCCAAGGGGGAGTTACATGAATAGTAACTCCCCAATTGGGGAGTGCTCCCGGCCACCTCGGCCTCGAGATTTCCTCGCGGTCGCGCATCAAGCACATTCGCGTTCACCGCGCTCAGAATGCTGACCAAACGATACGCCAGAATATTATTCTTGCATGACTATTATTCCCCCGTGAGCATTATTCTTGCGGAATATTATTCTTACGGAATATTATTCGCCACGCTCAGAACAATTCCACGCTCAGAACAATTCCGCGCTAACTGCAGAGTGCCCCCAAGTGCACGTTGCGCGTTGAACGCCTCCTCGTTCCACCTTTCGCCCAGAACGCTCCGCGCTCGCAGCGCGCCTAGAACACTTCCGTGTTCGTTGCGCGCTCAGAACGCCTCTAAGCGCATCCGGAGCACTTCCGTGTTCGTTGCACGCTCAGAATGCTTCTGAGCGCGCTTGCGCGCCCAGAACACTTTCGCATTTTTGACATGCTCACATTTTGTCTTTCTAGCATGCTCACATTTTGTCTTTCTAGCTTCTCAGATTTCAAGAACAATCCGTCGCCTTTTTCGCCTCCAACAAAACTGCCCGAAATGCCCGAACTGTCCGAGGGGCAAGATGGTCAATTACGAAAAATGGCGATCCGTGTGCTCCGAACCGGAAAATATGATTCGTCCGCCAGGTGGTTACGGTGGTTACAACGGCAAAATTACTGGGCTACCCCCAGCCAAAGCTATAAAAGGAGCCCCATGCTTCATTTCAAAGGACCTTGTCTTCTGCACCCGGGAGAGCTCCTTGAAGATTTTCACGGAATTATCCTTCGGCGCTTGAAGATCTCCGTGGACTTGAAGATTTCCTTCATCCCGAAAGGCGACTCAGCATTCTCACTTTTGTTCTCCGGAGCATCTCACTTTTGTTCTCCCGAAATGCGACTCAGCATTCTCACTTTTGTTCTCCAATATTCTCAGAAGGAAAAAGACTTAGTTTTCTAGAGGTGGCCTGTCACCTTCAGAACTCTCTCTCTCTCTCTCTCTCTCTCTCTCTATTATTGTAACGAGCAGCGACCTGTCGCGCTCGAGTTCTAAGTCTCTAATTGTAACCCCCAGAAGATAGTGGAAGTTGGTCGGCACAGCTCCGACCGCGTGTTTTTTTACCCTTTTCGGGTTTTCCACGTTAAAAGTCTCAGTGTACTCAACGAATCTCTAATTGACTGTTTGCGCGCTCAGTTCGCTTCCGAGCTAAGGTGGTTCAATTCGACCGGTCTACCAGAGCACCCGAGCGACCCCCAACAGTTTGGCGCCGTCTGTGGGAAACGATTCCCAAAACTCTGCAAAGACTCACTGAAGGAAGCACTTCGCCACCAATTGCAATGACAAGAAAAAGTGATCGCACTACTGAAGGATCAATTCCGGAGGGACGCGTCGACCCAGCTCCCTCCCACTCGCTTATCAATGCGCCTCTCGCAGAAGAGGCAGTGCCAAGATGCTGGCTCTTGTAAGAAATCCCGGATACTGGAAAGGCGCATGCGGCAGCTGGAAGAATAGCAAGCCAAGATGCTTGGGCTCCTTGCCTCGGCGCTGCTTGGGCGCATTGCCTCGGCGCTGCTTGGGCGCGTTGCCTCCGCGCTGCTTGGGCGCGTTGCCTCGGCGCTGCTTGGGCGCGTTGCCTCCGCGCTGCTTGGGCGCGTTGCCTCGGCACTGCTTGGGCGCGTTGCCTCGGCGCTGCTTGGGCCCCTTGCCTCGGCGCTGCTTGGGCACATTGCCTCGGCGCTGCTTGGGCACATTGCCTCGGCGCTGCTTGGGAACCTCACCTCAGCACACCTTGCGCACCTCGCCTCAGCGCTGCTTCATCGCATCGCCCTAAAGCTCCTCAGGCTTCAACGCTAAACGGCAAGCTCGTCACGATCTCTAGCACAATCGCTGGGCGGCAAGCTCGCAACCGAACAAGACGAGATGTAGGTTTCTCCCACAACTGGAGCCAAGTGATGACTTCCGGAAAGTTCGCATGACGACATACTCATAGTTGCGCAAATCACAACAGCTTACCCTCGGCATGGTACGACGCGTCGCACAGAGATGACGATGGTCTGAATTGCCGCGAAGAAAAATCAAAACCTCCGAACTCCTCCGCGCAGTAATTCGGACTCCGAAGATTTGGGGGGCTTATGATGTGCACCCGTAAAAATGATACGGGATGCGGTCCTGTATCGCGTATCCGGATGGGTACGCGCCGCCAGCCGCACCGAAAGGGCGCGGCGCCCGCCGCGCCAAAAGGGCGCGGCGCCCGCCGCGCCAAAAGGGCGCGGCGCCCGCCGCGCCGAAACTGCCCGGCGCCCGGCGTGCCCCCAGATTGGGGGTGCGGCAGTGCCGCACCCCCTTCTTCCTTGGGGGGTGCGGCATTGTCGTACCCCCAGCTGCATTGGGGGTGTGGCATTACCACACCCCCAATGCCCATAACATGGGCATTGATCATTTGGTCAATGCCCATGTGGCGCTCCCCAATTGGGGAGTGCCCCACTCCCCAATTGGGGAGTCACGTAACTCTCCTTGGGGAGTTACGTGAGCAGTAACTTCCCTTGGGGAGTTACGTGAATAGTAACTCCCCAAGGGGGAGTTACGTGAATAGTAACTCCCCAAGGGGGAGTTACCTGAATAGTAACTCCCCAATTGGGGAGTGCTCCCGGCCACCTCGGCCTCGAGGTCCCCTCGCGGTCGCGCATCAAGCACATTCGCGTTCTCCGCGCTCAGAATGCTGACCAAACGACACGCCGGAATATTATTCTTACATGGCTATTATTCCCCCGTGAGCATTATTCTTGCGGAATATTATTCGCCACGCTCAGAACAATTTCACGCTCAGAACAATTCCGCGCTAACTGCACGGCCGCAACACCTCCCGAGTCCACATTCAGGCGCGCGCAGGGGTGCCCCAAGTGCACGTTGCGCGCTGAACGCCTCCTCGTTCCACCTTTCGCCTAGAACGCTCCGCGCTCACAGCGCGCCTAGAACACTTCCGTGTTCGTTGCGCTCTCAGAACGCCTCTAAGCGCGCCCGGAGCATTTCCGTGTTCGTTGCACGCTCAGAACGCTTCTGAGCGCGCTTGCGCGCCCGGAACACTTTCACATTTTTGACATTCTTATATTTTGTCTTTCTAGCATGCTCACATTTTGTCTTTCTAGCTTCTCAGATTTCAGGAATAATCTGTCGCCTTTTTCGTCTCCAACAAAACTACCCGAACTTCCCGAGGGGCAAGATGGTCAATTACGAAAAATGGCGATCCGTGTGCTCCGAACCGGAAAATATGATTCGTCCGCAGGTGGTTACGGTGATTACAACGGCGAAATTACCGGGCTACCCCCGACCAAAGCTATAAAAGGAGCCCCAGGGCTTCATTTCAAAGGACCTTGCCTTCTGCACCCGGGAGAGCTCCTTGAAAATTTTCACGGAATTCTCCTTCAGCGCTTGAAGATCTCCGTGGACTTGAAGATTTCCTTCATCCCGAAAGGCGACTCAGCATTCTCACTTTTGTTCTCCGGGGCATCTCACTTTTATTCTCCCGGAAGACGACTCAGCATTCTCACTTTTGTTCTCCAATATTCTCAGAAGGAAAAGGACTTAGTTTTTCTGGAGGTGGTCTGTCACCTTCAGAACTCTCTCTCTCTCTCTTTCTCTTATTGTAACGAGCAGTGGCCTGTCGCGCTCGAGTTCTAAGTCTCTAATTGTAACCCCCCAGAAGATAGTGGAAGTTGGTCGGCACAGCTCCGACCGCGTGGTTTTTTACCCTTTCCGGGTTTTCCACGTTAAAAAGTCTCAGTGTACTCAACGAATCTTTAATTGACTGTTTGCGCGCTCGGTTCGCTTCCGAGCTAAGGTGGTTCAATTCGACCGGTCTACCAGAGCACCTGAGCGACCCCCAACAGATGTTATGCCAAACATACACTCTATAATGGTGGCATCACATTCTATAATGATCAGGCTTGATTGGATAAATTTTAAAAAAATAATGTGCAAATCCGTTTTGGCTTTGTGCAAACCATGATTTGAAAAAAAATATGTACAGGCCATCACTTTACGGGTTCAGGTGTCCTTATGATTTTTTAGTTTGGTTTGCACTTAACCGAGTTTGCACGTAACCGAAATTGGGTTGCACATAACAACCTCCTAAATTTATTATGATCCAAATATATTTATTTCATTAATTAAAACATTGTATATATAGGGTTAATTGAAAGGTGTGATTTTTTCCTTTAAATATATATATGAAAAGTGATAAAAGACGTTAAATTATTTTATGATATTCCAATTTTATCCTTTGTAACAATTCTATGTTGAAAAGAGTGCATTACATTTTACTCTTTGTAATGAATCTGGAATCATTATAAAAAAATAAAACTGAAATATTATAAAAAAAATTGGCTTATTTTATCATTTTCCATTCATATTTCTAACGAAAGGGGGCATTTTTTGTAAACTAGAGAAACTTAGGGGAGGTAAACATAATTTTGAAAGATAGAGGGATGCAACCTACAATTATGCAAACTCCCACAGAAGGTCTCGGTAATTAACCCTACATAGCGAGAAATATTTAGGTGTGTAACGCACGGTGATCATAATAGATCACCGTTGGGAGCAAATCCCACCGTATGATTCGTGATTTTAACGGTATAGATTATTTGCAAAAATATGTCGTAGTTGTGTAATACGATCGTATTGAAAAGTGATCGTATTTTAGATCAATCATGCGCAAAAATTCGTGCTGCCAGAAATATACGACAGGATCGGGAGTCGCGCGCGATGATCTAAGGTGCATTATGCACACCAACATTTTTTTCATATATATATATATGAAAAAAATTATATATATATATACACACAAGAGTGATAGGCACAGGGCTCCGCCCTTACTGCCAAGCGCGACAGTACCCGGCCGGCGACAGTGAGCTTCGCCCGCCCTTGCGCCCACAACATATACATTTGAGTACTCAAAATGACTTGCACAAAAATTTTAATTAATATTTTATAAAAAAATTCAAAACATTAATATTTTAACAAAAAATCATTTTAAAGTTGATCTATATGGTCTAATGATTACCTACCATAGTAGGTGTATGAGATATACTAAAAGCTTTTGAATTTTATGAATTTTCATCTTTATTTTTATTATATGGATATAGTGTAATTACACAAATAGCCATTATATTTTATGAATTTTCATTTTTTTCATGATATAAGTTGTCATTGAAGTACAAGAATGAGGTTATATTTGATAATTTTAAATGTTGCACCGAAGACAACTTGTATATAATAGTTAAAGATATATAGAGAGAGACATTTTAAACAAATAAGCAAAAAATAATAATATTCGTACGAATTGAATTAATATAAAATAAATTAAATAATCTCTAAAAACACTAGGTCAAATTCATTTGAACACCAAGACCAAATACTCATCCACTAGCACTAACAATAAATTGTTTAAAAAACACAATATTTTTACAAGAATAATAGAACTTCCCTAAATCACAACCAGGACAGATTTTGCTCAGACAATGAGATTCAGTCACTAAAGTGAGCCACATATTAGCCCTACAGCAACATCCCTCCATCTTTGTTCCAACCAAGCGCTCGACTAGGGTTTATGATTTAGGGTTTAAGATCACCCAATTCTGTTCAAATCAAGTGTTCGATTATTAGGGTTTTAAGTATACGATCGCCGAAACCCCGTCCAAATCAAGCGCTCCACCATGCCGCCTATAAAATTGGAAATGAGAAACGGAAAATAAGAAGCAAAAAACAGCACAAAACACGAAGAAATATATAACGATCACTTACACGAAAGATTTGAAAACATTAGCAGTGCCCAATTTTCGTTAGCCTTTACTCGTAGCTCGACGCATATTCGTCATGGATCGGCTAAACACTTTTTAGAGGTGGCGAGATTTTCTGTGTGCTCATAGATAGGACTTGTTGATCTGATCTTCCAGATCTTGGAAACTCCATGAATCATCTGCAGTATATTCACCTACAGGAGAGAATGGCAGCAAATGCATGAAAAAAATGAATGAATATTATACAAAGCTGCTAAATTGTGCTTGGTGCTATTGGGCATTCTCGCCCAAAATGTTCGCTATAGGGTGAGCTGCCCTCGCACTTACAAATCACGCACACGCCTCTACCACGAATGGTGTGGGACGAATACGACAATCTCTCACTCATGTCGGGCCCGATGTTGGGAGATAAATACGACAATTTTCACTCCCGAGTAACATTATGCAGATATGTTGAGCAATGAAGTCTGACATTAAGGCTTTAGCCGTTGTGAACATCCATGACTCCAAAAATTGACACTTTATGCTCAAAATGTAGCCCCACAAATGCCAATCGACCGCGTGTTCTCGTCGCTCCTTTTGCTACCACAATTTCACATTGTGACCGCTCTCCCAAACTGAACCTTTCCAACCATTTGGTGTCTGAAATACAATTCCTAGCTCTCCATTTTTCATTATTTGAAATGTCAATTATATTTCCCAAACAAATATTCATATCCTAATTAAATATCAATTTATACATTTCAAATTAATTATTCACCAGTCACTCAAAAAGAGGCATTTTAAAACCCCAATCAAGTGTTAAACCACTATATTGTAACTATATAGGAGGATGTAGCATTACAAAGATATATGCAAAACTAGGGGCATTTACCGGGACCTCCCCTCTAAGTTTGAAAAATTACAGATTGCACCCCTCTTATTATTGAAATTATAAAAACCTCCGCTGAATGTTACAAAACATAACATTTACCTCCCCTGAAGTTCACATTTCATAACATCCATGCACAAAAATACCCCCTCAGAGTACTTTTTTGGGGGGGGGGGGGGGGGGGGGGGGGGGGGGGGGGGGGGGGGGGGGGGGGGGGGGGGGGGGGGGGGGGGGGGGGGGGGGGGGGGGGGGGGGGGGGGGGGGGGGGGGGGGGGGGGGGGGGGGGGGGGGGGGGTGGGGGGGGGGGGGGGGGGGGGGGGGGGGGGGGGGGGGGGGGGGGGGGGGGGGGGGGGGGGGGGGGGGGGGGGGG
>JAWHQI010002145.1:0-44360 GCA_033032865.1 Dactylorhiza incarnata
ATGATCTCAGAGTCGAGCCACAGATATGAGCCAGAACCTGACAAATGCCCTCCTCCACATCTGGACCGAGCCTCCGATAACCTAATATCAGAAGAACACAATAGTTGATGGATATAAATGAACCCGCGTCAAGTCAAGTACTACAATGCTCTGTGTTTCTCCTCAGTTTACTTTCCTACTGTGCTGGAACAAACAAGTTTGAACATGAGTGGAGTTTCACTTAAGTTTGAGGCACAAACGGATTTAGAGTCCGTTTGGCACAACGGTGGTGGTCATGAACGCGTGGTTATGAACCATTGTTCGTGAACACCCGAGGAACTCCATCCACTTTTATCTTCAAAATTAGTTTTTTTTTGTGGCAGTAACGACTGTTATGTCAAACACATATTTTATGGCGGTGACGTTTTTATCCAAACTCACTGGAGAAAAAACTCGGTGATAATTTGAACATACTGTTTTATTCTCGAAAATAAAGGTATAAATGAAGAAAACTAGAATTAATCAAGTCATCCATGCTCTACTCTCCATTAAAAAAGAGCTCATAATACTGATATCTTTAATGGTACACAATAATTTTTAGGGTCATTTATTGGGACCTTCCTTCAATTTTGCATAATCACGGAACCCTCTTAATGCAGGGCAGGCTGTGAAAAGTGGACTAAACAAATGCAAATCCTAGGTGTAGTGCTAGGAAAATAATTTCTACCTAACCCTAGGATGATGCGATGATGCAAGATCGATCCAACAAGAATTGCAGATAGTAACTAAGGCGTAAAACACTAGCAATTAACACACAAACAATAAGTAAATTGATCCAGCTAGCAAATTAGGCTTTTCTCCCGTTGAGAGGAGCAAAAGCTAATACACACAGGCGATAAAGGTCATGCAAGCTAAGATTAGTTCCGAACAAATAATCTACAACAACAAAATATCTATAATCACATAAATATTCAAATGCGTACAACAACAAGAAGAGTGCTGAAACCAAGTAATAAACACTCACAAATTAAGGGGCAGTCGGCTAGGGCTGGGAAATCCGGTGATTAGGAAACGGTGGCGGCGATCCAGAAGGCGGGGAAGTGTTGTATGGTGGCTGTCCCGGCGGGATGGAGTGTGGAGGGCTGTTGTCCACCGGAGGAAAGGTGTCGGGGCTGCAATTTTGTGCTGGATGGAGGGCTAGGGTGGCTGGCGGCGGCTGTAGGAGGGGAATGATGTCTATTGTGAGCTGCTTGGAGGGGTGCCCACGGACTGGGAGGTGGGTAGTGATGGGGGTCGTTTATGTCTTGGATGGCGGCTGGAGGAGGTTGGGCGTTACGGCTGCAGGGAAATAATGTGGGGAAGGGATCGGCTGGCTAGGGATCAGCTTAGGAATAGTCGATTGACGTGTGATGTGGGCTGTAGTAGGAGGTGGATGGGGAAACAACAGGGACTTCTGTTTGGGCGAGAATTTAGGGCTGGGTAGCGGTGATTTTGAGAGTATTCAGGGTTTGGCTGATGCGGAAGGAGGTGGTGGAGCGTCGGCAAGGCTAACATATGAAGGAAACAATGCAAAAACCTAAAGAGTCGATACCTTAGGGTTTCGTGGAGTCGGCATCACGAGAGATCACCGGATTCCAATGAAGAACGTCTCCATTCCAAAACCTGCAATGAAATGAAACTAGAGCCCTTTCTCTCTAATTTATGCTGAACTTACTTGGGCACCAATCGTAGACGGCTATGATTGGCAGTACATGATAAGCCAGTCTCCCTAAAGGATATATAAGAAAATAAAGAAAAATACATAGAAATGTCCAAACGGCATTTCAGACACAATCATAGACCGATCCGATCAATGCTTCCTGGGGCAATAGACACGTGCGGGCCCCATTGGACGATGGTCCGCGCACGAACTGTGATCCCCATGACCTCCCTTTTAAAAGGTAGATGGAAGGTCGATGTAATTATGCAAAGTTGCATGATAGTATTTCCTAGTTATTCCTAACTTTTATCTGAACTAGGCACGAGAAGTAGAAGTTGATTTTCTAGTTTGTTATTTTACCGCTGCTCATTACACGTGATATGCCATGTGTATTGTATCCTATATATGTATACTTGACCTTGGGTAAGGGCACAATAATATATTTTTTGCTCTCTCTACTTGGTATCAGAGCCTAGGGCGTCCCGTTCCGCTTCCGTCGCTCGATCCAGATCCAACATCGTCCGCTTCCGTCGCTCGATCTAGATCCAACATCGTCCGCTTCCGTCGCTAGATCCCGCCTCGTCTGCGTCCCGCCCTCGCCTAGGGCATCCTCCAACGTCGTCGCTTCCTCCGCAGCGGCTTCCAGCGCCAGTTCCGCAGCTTCCAACAACCAGTTCCACAACTTTCGCCTATTTCCCGTTTCTACGGGCGGTCCTTTGTCTCCGACCATTTTGTCGTCCATGGGGGCTGCCGGAGACATCATGGTCACATCCTTCGGTGTCCTCTCCGACCGCGAGATTTAAGGGACACTCGTAGGATGTAGTTTCTTCCGTCTTGAGTTCTTATTGCTAGTTGCCTTCGGATGGTCATCAATGGGTGATTCCTCCGATATCTCAGCTTCTCCCCGCACAGTTCCCTCCGGTGACCCTCCTTGGAGCCACGGCCAATTTGGCTCCTTAAAGATCACTATTGTTGCCTTGGATGACACAAAATTATCTTGAATGGTCCAGGGTAGCACAACATGTTATTCGAAGTCACCAACTATATGGACATATTGATGGAACCACTGTTGAATCACTGCGCACCGATCCCTCATGGAAAAAATGGGATGCGGACAATTCCTTGGTTGTCTCGTGGTTACTTCACTCTGTCCCCTCAGGTGTATCGCAACTACATGCTTCTGGATTTTGCTCACGAAATTTGGAAAAGGGCCTGTGACACCTACTCTCAGGCAGGGAGTTCGACGCAGATTTATGAGCTCACTCGCCATGTTTTGGAGCTGAAGCAGGGAACCATGTCTGTCTCTGCTCATTACTCGGAGTTCGAATGTCTTTATCAGGAACTTGATTACTTCAACACCTTTACTGCTGCATGCACTGCCGATGTGCATGCTCTTCAGAAGGATAAAGACCGCTTTCGTGTTCACGTCTTTCTTATGGGACTCAATATGGAGTTTGATGTTGTTCGCCTGCATGTCTCCACCGCGAGCCTCTTCCCTCTCTTAGGGAAGCCTTCAGTATGCACCTCAGTGATGAGAATCGTCGCCGCTCTCTTGGTTCCTCTACTGACCACTCTGCTCTTGCTAGGATTGGTCGTGGCCCTCCTCCTTTCTCCTCTCCTGTATGCGGCCACTGTGGGAAGAAAGGACATACTAAGGACGTCTGTTTTCGTCTTCACCCCCTGGTCGGGGATCTGGTGCTCGGGGGAGGTGGTCACCGTGGTGGTGGTCGTCAAGCTGGTGCCCGCACACAGTATTCTGCGCATTCGACTGAAGTTTATGAGGACCCCGCCCCCCCCTCTGGGGCCTTTCTGCTATGGAGTTAGAGGCATTCCGCCGTCTGTTGCGTTCACAGTCCGACTCTACATTGGCTGATTCCACTGCCGCGTTTGCTACTTCAGGTATCTCCAGTGCTCATGCTGTGTCTTCATCCCATTCCGAGTGGATCATTGACTCGGGTGCAACTGATCACATGACCGGCTCTGCCTCAGGTTTTATCTCCTATACTCCTCTCTCTGGTCGTGATAAGGTTATTGTTGTCAATGGTTCCCTCTCTTCTATTGCTGGCAAAGGAACCATTGCTTGTTCTCCTGACCTATCTCTTTCTTTGGTCTTTCATGTCCCTTCGTTTCCTCCCAATCTTCTCTCCATTAGTCACTTCACTGCTTCTTTAAACTGCTCTGTAACCTTTTTTCCTGATGTTTGTGTGTTTTCGGGATCTGGATACGAAGCAGATGCTTGGCAGTGATAGGAACGTTGGTGGACTGTACTTGTTGAACCGACCGTTATCTCCCAGTGCTCTCTCCACCACCCGTGCTCCGACTTTGCATGACATTCGGCGCTGACATCTTCGTCTTGGTCACCCTTCTGCTTTATATCTTACCAAACTATTTCTTGCTTTCAGTTATTTAATTAAATCGTTTACTTGTGACACCTGTGAACTATAAAAGCATGCTCGTCATAGTCTCAATCATGTTTCTTTTCCTAGTTCCTGTCCGTTTAATGTAATTCATTCTGATGTTTAGGGTCCCTCCCCCGTGTTATCTTTATCTGGTTATAAATGATTTGTCACCTTTATTGATTGTTATTCCCGTACTACGTAGCTGTATTTGTAAAAACGGAAGAGTGACATGATTACTTGTTTTCGTTCCTTTCATCAAATGGTTATCACACAGTTTAATGACACAATTCGTGTGCTTCGTAGTGATAATGGTGGGGAGTATGATGATCGGGGAGCGTTTGGTGCCTATCTTGCCGAACATGGCCTTCTTCACAAACCACTTGTGTCCACACTTCTCAAAATGGCGTGGCCGACGAAAAAATAGGCACTTACTGGAGGTTGCTCGGTGTTTGTTAATTGTCATGCACCTTCCCAAGTCCTATTGGAGTGATGCGGTTTTGACTGCAGCTCATCTCATTAATCGTCTACCATCGCGCTCCCTTCAATATGATACGCCCCTTTCTCGTTTATCCCAGAAACACGATGTCCACACCTCTCACATCTCTCCTCGCATCTTTGGTTCTGTTTGCTTTGTTCATGTTCATACCCCCGCATCGCGATAAATTGGGCGCTCATTCTCTTAAATGCGTTTTTGTTGGCTACTCACCTACCACCAAAGGTTATAGGTGTCATCACCCTCCTATAGGTCGCTTCTACTGCACCCGTTGATGTTACTTTTCGTGAGTGGGAGTCATATTTTGGTCCTCGTCATGGGGAGACGAGTAGTAATAGTGATGGGACCCTCGACTCTCCTCTTTCGATAGTTGCTTCTCCTCATATTCCTTTTACACCTGTTCCTATTTCTCGCAGTACTGCTTCGAATCCTCCCACTCCTATTCCTCTTATATTTTATAAATACTCTCACAGACCTCGTACCGTCCGTGGATGTCCCACCAGTGTCGGTTTCCGCTTCTGCTCCAGATTCGGATGATGACCTCCATGTTCCCCTCACTCTTCTTAAAGGTAATACTGGTGGCACCAAACACCCCATTGTCAATTACATTTCTTATCATCATCTCTCTCATGCTCACAGAGCTTTTATCTCATCTCTTTCCTCTATTGTGATTCCTAAGACCTGGCAGGAGGCTGTTCAGATACCTGAGTGGAAACTGACTATAGAAGAAGAGATGTGTGCTTTGGAAAAATGGAACATGGCAACTTGCGAGTCTTTCCCTGGGAAGCGAACACTTGGATCACGCTGGATTTTCTCTGTTAAGCAAAATCAAGATGGGGTGGTGGAGCGGTATAAAACATGCTTGGTCGCTCAAGGGTATACCCAAACCCAAGGAATTGACTACTAAGAAACCTTTGCCCTAGTTGCAAAGATGAATTATATTCGTATGATCCTCTCTTGTGCTGCATGTCTTGGGTGGGAGTTATAACAGCTTGATGTCAAAAATGCCTTCTTGCATGGTGATCTGGAAGAAGAAGTCTACATGACTATCCCACCTGACTTTACCATAGGAGGGTCCAATGGAAAGGTCTGTCGTCTGAAGAAATCCCTATATGGCCTACATGACAATCCCCTAGAGCCTGGTTTGGACGGTTTAACAAAACCATGATACAACTAGGTTATACTCAAGAACGGGCTGATCATACTCTCTTTGTCAAGAGGAGAGGAACTCAAATATCGATACTCATTGTATACGTGGATGACATCATCATTACAGGAGATGACCTGGAGGAAATCATGCACTTGAAAGAACAATTGGGCAAAGAATTTGAAGACAAAGATCTGGAAAAGTTGAAATACTTCTTGGAATTGTAGTAAGGTCTCCCTGGGGGACCTTCATCTCTCAGAGAAAGTATACCCTTGATCTTCTGGAGGAAACTGGTATGCTTGGGTGTGCTCCCGTGGATACACATATTGAGGCTAATCACAAGATTGATGTTGATGCCAGGGGGAGAAAGTTCACATCGCAAGGTACTAACGATTGGTTGGGAGACTCATATACTTATCTCATACTCACCCTGATATTACGTATGTCGTGGGTGTCCTAAGTAGATTCATGCACTCTCCCACAATTCGCCATCAGCAGGCGGCATATCGGGAATTGAGATACCTCAAGAAGTCTCCAGGATATGGGATTCTGTTCTCTGCAAACCAAATTTTAAAAATTGAGTGTTTACAGATGCTGATTGGGCTGGTAGCCAAGACGATATAAAATCTACTACCGGGTATTGCTCATTTGTGGGTGGAAATCTAATATCTTGGAAGAGCAAGAAACAGAATGTTGTTGCTCGCTCAAGTGCCAAAACGGAGTATAGGGATATGGCACAAGGAGTATGTGAGGGGTTGTGGTTGAAGACAAAATCAATATTGCTCACAATCCGGTTCAATTGTAGTGGTAATGGATGAAAGACTTAGATTGGTAATGGACAAACCTGTTACTATTTATTGCGACAACAAAACTGTCATCAATATTGCTCACATCCGGTTCAACATGATAGGTCGAAGCATGTTGAAGTTGACAGACATTTCATCAAAGATCACCTAGACAAGGGAAATATCTGCACACCTTTCGTGAATTCTCATGATCAACTGGTCGACGTCTTCACCAAAGGACTAAGCTATGACAATTTTATGGATGATACGGTCAAGTTGGAATGATTGATATATACTCCCAACTTGAGGGGGAGAGTTGATTATGCGTATTTTATTTCTAGTTTATTATTTTACCGCTGCTCATTACACGTGATATGTCGCGTGTATTGTATCCTATATATGTATGCTTGCCCTTGGGTTAGGGCACGATAATATATTTTTTGTTATCTCTGCTGTAGTTTCAAAGGTGATTGAACTCCTATACATGTTCAAGTTGAATTAAATCATTATTTATAGCATATTGTAAAAGTCCCATTATAAAATGCCCATTTATTTTTCTTATTTTTGGGTCATCATCCAATGTGTATATAGAGAGGGGGTTGCCCTGAAAGGGTGAAATGAATTAAGGAGCTAATTATTTCCGCCTGACTTGGTATTAGAGGTGCAGTCTCTTCTCGTGGTTCGTGTGCTCGCGCGGTCTATGCACTCGCGCTTCTTCCCAAGGTCTCGTCTCTTCATCCCACAGTTTCCACTTCTTCGCACGATTCCTGCACTCGCCTGGTGCGGCCTCGTCGGGATCCCACGACTTCTCTCTGCGGCCTCGTCAAGATCGTGTGCTTTCTGTGGTCTCATCAATATAGTGCGACCTCGCGATTCCTATATCTCCATTTTCTTCTCCCTGCGGCTACGTGCTTCCTGCGACCTCCGCTTCTGCTTCGTGCGGTCTCGTCGACTTCCTACTCTCATCCGCTTCTGCTTGAGTGCGGGCTAAGTGTGACCTCAGCTTCCTTGCGGCTAAGTGGGACCTCAACTTTAGTGCGGGCTGTGCAACCTTCTTCCTCGTCTCCAAAGGTTCGCGCGACTTTTTTTGCTCGTCCAACTTCTCTTGCGTCGCCTCCTGCTCTCTCTGCTCGCGCCCTCTCTAGCATCATTCCTCATGGATAACTCCTCAGATTCGAGCATGCAGTCTCCTTCCTCGCTTATCCCACCTCCGAATAGTGATTTCTCCCGTTCTCATGGTGCCTCTGGTTCCCTCCGTATTACCACTGTTCCTTTGGATGACACCAATTACCTCGAATGGTCTCGCGCAGCACAACATGCTATCCGCAGTCATCATCCCTATGGGTACATTGACGGGACACTTGTTCAGCCTCCCAGTATTAATCCGGGATGGCGAACGTGGGACGCTAACAATTCCCGTGTTGTCTCGTGGTTGCTGCACTCCATGTCCCCCTTGGTCTATCGCATGATCATGGAATCGGCCTTTGACATCTGGACTCGGGCTCGTGAGACTTATTCACAGCTTGGTAGCTCTACTCAGGTGTACGAACTCACTTGACGTCACCTGGAGCTCAGACAAGGCACTTCTGCTATAGCCTCTTACTTCTTCGAGTTCGAACGCCTCTACCAAGAGCTGGATTACTTTGAGGATTTCACTCTCACTTGCACTGCTGATGCTCGGGCCTTAAAAACTAAGGAAGACATCGTCTCCATGTCTTCCTCATGGGCCTTAATATGGAGTTCGACATGGTGCACACTCATGTTTTGAACTGGCAACCTCTTCCTTCTCTTCGGGAAGCCTTCAATATGGTTTTAAGGGATGATGATCATCGTCGTTCTCTCAAATCCGATCGCGGTTCTGATCGCTTCGCCCTCGCTGGCCTTCTTCACGCTCCTCCCTCTTCGTCTCTCAAGCAGTGTGATTACTATGACAAATAGGGCCATGCCCGGGACTCCTGCTTCCGTCTCCATCCTCATCTTGCTTCTTCGCATAAAAGCTCTCGTGGTTGTAGTCGTGGTCCCTCTCGCCAACCCAATCCTTCTTCTGCTGCTCATATTACTGAAGCTGCTCTTGGTCGGCCTCCCTCTGACACTCTTTTCTCAGAGGAACTAGATGTTTTGCACTGTCTCTTGCGCACTCAGGTTTCCTCCCCTTCTGCTGCATTCGCCACTGCTGATCGGCCCAGTGCCCAGTCTGCCTCCGCAACTTCCTCTGAATGGATTATTGACTCCGAGGCGACATATCACATTACAAGAACATCGTCAGGTTTTACCTCTTACACCCCCTCTCAGGTCGTGATAAGGTTGTCACTGCCAATGACTTACTCTCACCAATTGCTGGCAAGGGGACCATCCTCAGTTCCCCTGCCATGCCACTCACCGAAGTGTTGCATGCTCCTGCTTTTCCTCGCAATCTATTATCTATTAGTCGTCTGACTACATCCTTAAACTATTATGTCATGTTCTCTCATGATGGTTTTTTTTTTCAGGATCTGGCAACGAAGCAACGAACTGGCAGTGGTAGGAACTGTGCGGGGTTGTACATCTTAGACAATCCTCCAGCTCAAGCTCACTCTAGTGCTCCTCTAGCTCTCCCCAGCCCTCCTCGTCCTTCACTTGCGGATGTGCGTCGATGGCATCAACGTCTTGGACAACCCTCCGTCAGCTATCTTCTCAAGTTATTTCCTATGTTTTTATGCTCTCTGAGCCGTTGTGTGTAATGAATGTGAACTTTCTAAATGTTAGAAATATTGAGTCAATGTCGGTCTATTAGAGACGTTATGTGTGTTTGGGGTTTAGCCTCACATTGCAATTTTAACTTTAAGAGTCCATGTATATCTTATTTAATACCCTTTTGTTGATGAATAATAAGCATCAAGTATTTCATTTCTATTATTTCAACATGGTATCAGAGGCATTAATTCCTCCCTGATTTCTTCTGCTCCCAACGCGCCTAGGGCGACCGTTCGATCGCTTCTCGCGTAAGTGGTCTCGCTGCGGCTTCGACCACTGGCCTCGACCAGCCCCTCTGCTGGTTCTGCGCTCGACGTCGTTCTTCAACCCGCAACAGCCTCGACATCGACATCCACGGCTAAGCCTGCGGGCTCCTGCTCCATCGACGATTCTGTCTGGAGTATCCATCGGGTCTCTTCTTCATATCGACATCGACGCAGATCTGCGTCGCTGCTCATCGTTGTCAATTTCGTAGAGCCCGTCGTTGCTGGCTTCGTCTATCTCGTCGACCGACTACTGATTTTATCGACGTCAAGTCTCCTTTTGTCGATCCCGCCTGACGCTCCAGCCACTGATCCCGTCGAGCACTGCTAATGACTTCGACGCTTCTCTGTCCCTCTCCCGTCGTCAAATTCGTCGTCTGTTGCATCCGACAATCCTGGTTGTTGCTTCCTTCAACTCTCCTGTCGCCACTTGTGTCGCTGATCGCTGATCCGTCGAGCTTCTCATCTGCTAATCTAGTTGACCGCTTCCTCTGGTCCTCTTTGCTTCAGATCTGCTCCAGATCTAGTCCTCACTTCTTCCTGATGTTGACTATGGCTTCCTTTGTGGATCCCGCTGCGACTCCTGTCCTTCGATCCCGATGCTTCTTCCGTCAGCCGATGTTCTTCGGTTCCGCTCGCCGCTGCACTTCATGTCTCGGACGATTCCAACCGCCTCCCGCCGCTACCCCTCATGTTTTCGAGCTACCAGGCGTTGCTACCCCTTCCGGGGTGTTGACCTCTCGTCGATGGAGTTATTTGATTAGTTGGTTTTTTGTCTTTAATAGTTGTGTAGTTGTTGTTAGTGTCTGTGTAGTGTAACTTTGCCTTCATGCACGCGGGTTTAGAGAGGGAGTGTTTGGAACGAAGGTGACTCTGGTGAAATTTCCTGACTTTCGCCTTAGTCCCACACAGCCTCTAGGCTTATGTCGTGTGTTGTTTTCTTCTCCCTAATTTTTCTTTCGATTGATACATGTGTTGTGCCACGATCGTTGTTGGTTGTCCTAATCTCAGCGGGTTGTGTCGTGTGGCACCGTGTCGTGCGGTACTGTGTCATTTGTGACAGCCCTTTGTACGGATTATCCCCGACGGATTATCCGCGGTTGTCCGTTTGATGATTAGCCCCACATCGTTTGTTATCCTCCACATGTTGTGTGTGCACATGATGTTGGTTGACCTGATTCCAGCAAGTCCACGTCGTGTGTGGGTCTATATCGTGTGTGGGACTATATCGTGTGTGGCTATGTCCTAGACTTGATTCCCCGGTTTGGTATTTCCCCCGGTGGCTCGTCTGTGTTTTATCCCACATCGCCTACCTCCATTACCTTTATTTGATGTTTTCAAGCTGAAGGTTTCCCTTCCAGCTTGAGGGGGAGTGTTGGAAATATCGAGTCAATGTCGGTCTATTAGGGACGCTATGTATGTTTGGGGTTTAGTCCCACATTACAATTTTAACTTTAAGAGTCCATGTATGTCTTATTTAATACCCCTTTGTGGATGAATAACAAAGATCATGTATTTCCTTTCTACTATTTCAACACTAAACATGTACGACATAGTCCAAATCATTTTTTTCTCCTAGAATGGTTCCTTTTTATGTTATTCATACTGATGTTTGAGGACCATCCCATGTTGCTTCTCTCTCTGGTTACCGATGATTTGTGAGTTTTATTGATTGGTTTTCTCGCTCTACTTGGGTCTACTAATTAAAACGAAAAAGCGAGGTCTTTGATTGCTTTCGTATTTTCCACACTATGGTGACTACTCAATTTGATAGCACTATTCACGTGCTTTGTAGTGATACTGGGGTGAGTACAATGATCGTGATGCTTTCAACACTTATCTTAGAGACCATGAGATTCTTCATCAAAAAACATGTGTCAACACCTCTACTTAGAATGGTGTGACTGAACGTAAGAACAAGCATCTCCTGAAGGTTACCAGATGTCTTCTTATCATAATGAATCTTCTCAAGTCCTATTGGGGTGACACAGTTCTCACCGCTGCTTACCTCATCAATCGTCTACTCTCCAGCACCTTACAGTATGCCTCTCCCTTATCCCGTTTGTCTACTAAATGAATTGTACACAACTCTCATCTACCTTCGCGTGTGTTTGGGTGTGTTTGCTTCGTTCATGCTCATCAGCAACATCGTAATAAATTGGATGCGCGTTCCCTACAACATGTTTTTGTTGGTTACTCTGCTACTACGAAAGGGTATCGTTGTTATCATTCTCCCTCTCGACGGTTCTACTGCATCATGGACGTGACGTTTCGTGAGGAGGCACAATACTTCGGTTCTCGTCGGGGGGAGAAGGAAACTGCTGACGACGATCCCCATCTTCCTCTCCCTATCGTGGTCTCGCAATCACCACCTATGCCTACCTCTAACGAATCTCCTCCCGCGAATCCATCTATTGTGGACTCGCAATCACTTCCTATGACTGCCTCAGACATACTTACTCCTCTCGCGAATCCACCTCCCGAAAGTCGCATTCCTCCTCTTCTCTGGTCTATCGCAAACACATCCCTGGTGCTACGGTGTTACAACCCCCGGTCATTCCTTCACCGCAGGTATACTGTTCAGACTCAGGTTCTGACGACGAGCGTCATCGTCCTCTTATACATCTAAAACGGAAGTCGGCCTCTGCTAAATACTCACTTGTCAATTATATCACTTTTCAAAATCTGACACAGACACATAAAGCCTTCATCTCCTCCTTGGATTTTGTCCGCATTCCTAATACTTGGCAGGAAGTCATAGAGAAAGGCAATGGAAGAAAAGATGATGACATTGGAAAAAAAAACTTGGACACTCACCTATCTCCCTGCCAGGAAGAAGTGTGTTAATTCCCGATGGGTGTTCTCTGTTAAACAGAATCAATAGGGGGTTGTTGAGAGATATGAAGCAAGGCTGGTTGCTCAAGGGTATACTCAAACCCCAGGTGTGGACTATCATGAAACGTTTGCTCCTGTTGCCAAGATGGACTCCATCTGTCATTTTATCATGTGTTGCATGCTTGGAATGGGAATTGCAACAACGTGATGTCAAGAACGCCTTTTTACATGGTGATCTTGAAGAAGTCTATATGAAAGTCTCACCTGGTTTCATGAAGGCAGGATCTGAGGAAAAGGTGTGTCAACTTCAAAAATCTCTCTACGATCTCAAGCAATCCCCTGGGCTTGGTTTGGAAAGTTTCAGAACTCCATGACCGTATTGGGATACAAACACGGTCACTCAAATCATACCCACTTCATGAAAAGGAAAGCAGAAAAAGTTGCAATTCTCATTGTTTATGTTGACGACATAATCATCACGGGAAATGATGTTGCAAAAAATCACGTGACTTAAGGCGTGCTTATGTAAAGAGTTTGAAGTTAAAGATCTAGGAAAATTGAAGTATTTTCTGAGAATAGAGGTTGCACGCTTTGACCGCGGAATCTTCATTTCTAAGAGGAAATATGTCTTAGATCTTCTAGAAGAAACAGAGATGCATGGTTGTGCTCTTGCTAACTCTCCCATGGAAGTAAACTGTAAGATTGATGAAGACAAGGATGGTGAGAAGGTGGACTCCTATAGCTACCAAAAGCCTGGTGGGAAGGCTGATCTGTCTCTCACATACTCGCTTAGATATCACACATGTTGTTGGGATCCTCAGCAGATACATGCATTCTCCCATACTGCGACATCATGTAGATGTCAAACGTGTGCTAAGGTATTTGAAGTACTCCCCTGGATGTGGACTTCTATTCTCCCAAAATAAATAGCTGGATGTTGAAGTTTATACAGATGCTGATTGGGCTGAAAGTCAAGATGATAAAAAAGTCCCCCACCGAATATTGCTCCTTTGTTGAAGGGAATCTAGTGACCCGGTGAAGCAAAAGCAAAATGTTGTAGCAAGATCCAACGCAAAAGCGGAGTATAGAGCAATGTCACGAGGAATATGTGAGGGGCTCTGACTTAACTCGATAATGTGAGATTTGGGACTTCATGTTTGCACTCCGTTTGTTCAATCTAAAGATCAACTTGCGGACATCTTTACCAAGTGTTTGAGCTGTGACTTCTTCAAAGACAATATTATCAAACTGGGAATGATCGACATATACTCCCATGTTGAGGGAGAGAGTTGAATAAAATCATTATTTCTAGCATATTATAAAAAACCTGTTAAGACCCATTTATTTTTCTTATTTTTTTGCTCTTCACCCATTGTGTATAAATAGAGGGCATTGCTCTGAAATGAATTAAGAAGCTCATTATTTTCTGTCTGACTATTCATGAGCATAAACAATAGAGTGGGTCATTGCTCAAGTATATTAGTTCAAATTTTGAGCTTCCCAAATTTTGTTGAAGCTTGTTAAATTACGTAAATAAACAAACATAAACTCGAACATGTATCGAGTTCTTCATTTAGCGTACTATTTCGCTTCAACCCTTAAGCATCACAATGATGATATTTTATTTGTGGAGTATAAAATGATGATTAAGAGAAGTACCATTAAGTCGCAGCCATGCATGCATCATTTCATGTGCGAGAATCGAACCTGTAAGTAATCTACAAAGCAACATTTTTACTACATGTTACAGCTGCAACAAAAAATGGTCCTAAAAGACAAATAATAACAAAATGAGAGTACAAAAGTACCTCGGAAGAGCATAAAGAATGAGAATCGCAGTTACTTCACTCTGTCTAGTGAGCTTGTAAGGCTCTGTTATCATTTCAACTTTATGTCCTAACCCAAATCGCGGCCGCCTCAATATCTGGAGGAAATTTTCCAAGTCAACAATCAAAGATCGCAAAAAAGCTACAATATAATGCTAAAGAGAATGTTTTACACTCGAAGTTTGAACTATCCAACTCCCTCGCAATGGTGTGTATGCACTTCCATACAATTGTGCTTCATAGTTTACCCATAGGCAAATATTTTTTTCCAACAGAACATCGATCGTCAGAAGGATTTCGGACAACTCATCGAAGAGCAAAAAACAATCTTTTTGAAAATGGATTCCTATTTGAAGAATGCATAACAGCATGGATAGGCTCACATTAATCCATTCATTTGGATATAATTTGGCATACAGAGGTATCAGGAAGGAATTAGAGGGTAGGAATATCGATTTAAACAAATTATGGGATATAAGGATAGAGCAGGAAAACCCAAATATTTCATAGTCATATTTTTTATCCCCATGGTTCATAGTTCGACAATCCAAATTGAAATACACGCTCTATAGAAAACATTTTCTTTGAGCTAAAGTTAGAATTGCTAAATATTGACATTGAAACAAACAAATACAAAGCAAAAATTATTTACTTCTAGATTAGAAATATTATTGATCAAAGCTTAAGTAAAAAAAATTATCGCCCCTGTAAGAGTTTATCAGAGAGGTGCTATACAAAACTTACTGTGCTGACAATCTGCTCTTCAGAAAGGCAGAGACCTCTTGTTTCAGGAAGATGATGGTGTCCCTAGAATCGAGATAAATCTTTCATAACTTAAAAATCAAATTTAGTAAGCCGGTTATAGAAGTAAAAAAAAAATGTAAGTTTTTATTACTTGTTTTTCTCCTTCCATGGCTTCATTTAGAGCTTGTCTCTCAACCAAAAGCAATGGAATCTGCTGATCAACTTTCATGTTTAAACCTTCATAAAATTCTCGAATGTCGAGATAAAGAGGTTGGCACTCATGGGTGTCCATTATTGAAGAATCCAAACATTCCAGACAAAGCTTCCGCCCATCATCCAAGCTTACATACTTTGTATCTTGAGGCTGAATTCAACGGTCAAATATATAATTGAACAGAAGAACAAAAAATGTGAGGCATTAGCAAAAATATGGACAGAAGATAAAAGGTTTGGCTGCAAAAAGAACAAATTACAAGGTCAAAAGTTCAAATAATAACCTTGCAAGAATATTTTGGGTTAAAAAACTCTGTTTTATCCAAAAGAGGATTTCTAAACACATTTCAGTTTTGGTTTGGTCCTATTAAGGAAGTTTCAGTTTCAATAGTTTTGCCTGTTGGGGATTTATTTTCAATTACTTAATTTATCAGAAATTCTAGCAAAAATTGCAACTTATCAAGAGTTGTAGTGAAAAGATTCTTCAAAAAATATGAGTTCCGGTTGAAACTCAGGTTTCATCCAACACTTCACCAAAATTCTAGAGCTTGTAAGACTGAGACTTTAATGGATATGCTAACCTCCATCTTCTCGCAAGAGCAGCATCTTGGAGTACCATCATGCTCGTGAGAAGGACAATACTTTTGCATCCAAAAAGGATGTGCCCGGTACTCGATGAGGCCGTTCATATTAGTTGGAATCTGTAACAAATGTGATGAAGAAGAATGAACCAAAATAGCCCGAATGAGTTATCAGCAATGGGAAATACTATTAGAATGCAGGCAAGCATATAGCAAACACGATTGAATCCATGACCAACCTAATGCTAATGCAATACAAGTCAACAGGAAAATGTTCTGACATGCAATTGATAAAACTCATGCAAACAACCACAATTGATTACAAAAAATTCAAGTTAGGCTAACAGGTAGTAATTGCATACTAATGAGAGCATGTATATATTAAGTGCAAAGAAAATAAATTATGAACTTCTAAGAAAGAAAGTAAAATACTATGAAATAAATATCACCAGAAAATAAAGGCGGTATAGAGTATAGGAATTTGAAATTAAACTAAAGGGCTCACCCAGAATCAGAAAGTGTGGAGTAAAAGTGGCAGATGGATTTGGAGTCAAAGAGATCTGGTGACTATATATAGGATGGGAATTAGGTCAAGTGTATCTGATGGGTCAGATCATCTGATCTGATCAGTTGACCGAATTTACAATACATCACTTAGAAAAATATAATTTTTTTTATAAAATATTAACTTTACATAAAAATATAAAAAAATGAGTTGATCACATTGGCGGGCAACGATAGCCCATATGAGAATCCTAAAGTCGATGATAGGATTAATCAACACCCCGAATGGTTCGAAATACACGTGTTTCAAAGAGTCGGGTTGATCTCCATGAAATAACCTGAAAGAAAGACTTTGATATGGTCCCACTACTAGTTATCTATTACTTTTTATGTATGTTTTAATTAAGTCGTTATGTTGTGATTTGTTAGTGTCTTTTAATATTGTAAGTATTTTATAAAAGTTCAAATGTTGACTTATTACGGGTATTTAATTTTGTGATTCTATATAAGGACCCCTTGGTCATGAATGAGGATATCCAATAAATTATGAAAAATTGTTTCTTCCTCTCTCTAATTCTTTCCTCATCATCCCCTTCTAGGTTAGGATTGAGCAAGGCTCCTCTGACGAGAACGACGATGTTATGGACTAGGCATGTAAGAAATAAATATCAAAGCTTTCAGGATCTCGCTCCCCGCACACCAGACATTACACTCCAACTAATTCTCCTCGATTGGCCTAGTCACGAAATCCCAACGACGAAAGCACGAGCCCACAAGTCACTTGGACTGAAGCCTCCGCAGCATCCACACGTAGCTACACGAGCTCGTTTACTCGCTCAACATGGCCTTGCTTGGATTACAGAACACTAACCAACAGAGGTTGTGATCTCTTCCCAGTTTTTCCTCCGCCAGCACATGAGGCGGTTGGCGTCCACATTCCTAGACCGCGACTCCTCCAACATCTCTCCTGAATAGCCCAAGGAACTTGACTGTGTTGACATCCCCACCCGTCTAGGACAACCTAAGATCGACATCTCTTTGATGATCTTCATGTCCCATCGAGCAGAAACCGCGACATAGGGACGCCTCTATCTTCCATTGCACACCTCTCCCATCGAGCCGCCCTCCCCTTCTCTTGAGCCCAGTGCAGTAGAACTTTGAGCCCCATCGAGTCCAACACCAATCAAAACCAACATGGAGTCGTTTTGTCTCGTTTAGCAAGGTCCCCTAGCCCCTATATTTGAAATAATTAATTCATTTCATCTTGAACTGATTAATTGGTTTATTAATTCAATCGGCATGGAGATGAGGATTGACGAGCAAATTGTCCTCCGTTCGATGTTCCTGAAGTTATTGGAGATGTCAACTTTGCACCAAGTGTCCATTTCGTGACTGACCGCCAAAATTGACAGACTTTACTTTGGGGGTTCGAACCCATCGAAGCAGTCATCGATCCTACTAAAGACCGACGAATCCCCACCGATCTCCACAGTTCTCATCCCCCCACCAACGCCTCTAATTGTTCTCTCCTTACAGTTCACACGGCAGTCAACATCGCGGACAAACCCAGCGGTGGTGCCACCACAATCTATGCTATTGCCGATCCCTATGATTTTCCTCTATCCAACACTCTCAGCTACCCCTCCGCCAGACGTTCAGACACTTCTTCTCCCACCAGCCTCACAACAACCCTTCTCAGTCGGGCCTCCTACAAGGGACCACACCACTACTTCAAGATCACGATGCGGTCTTTTCTTCGATCATAGCACCACACAAGCTACAGTCATCTAACAACATTATCATCCTTCGTGACGTCTATGAGCACAATGAAGGCTTGTCACTCGATGCAACCTATGCTACATCGACGAGCTATGAGGAGCTGTTCTGGCGGGAAATTAAGGAGCCAGGTAATCATATCGTTCGAGCCTTGTTCGAGCTTGAAGACAAGCTCGATTTGAAGGATGGCTGGGATGATATGGTTCCATATGACTACTAATCTATCTACTTTTTTATGTTTATTTAAGTCGTTATATTGTAACTCGATAGAATTCGTTAGTGTCTTTTAATATTTAAAGTATTTTATAGAAGTCCAGATGTTTGGACTTATTACGAGTTATCTCTTGTGTGGTGGTAGTGGCGGCGGGAGTCGAGCTCAATCTAGGGAGAATACGAGGAGCAAGAAAGGGGAGTCTTGCTCAACCCTGACCCTATAAAGGGGATGAGGAAAGAACTAAAGAGAGAGGAAGAGATACCTTTTCATAATTTCTTGTATATCCTCATTCATGACCCAAGAGGTCCTTATATGGAATTACAAAATGGCAGGCACGTAATAAGTACGAACATTTGGACTTCTATAATATACGTAACATATTAAAAGACAATAATGACTTCTAACGACTAGCAACATAACGACTTAAATAAAACATAAACAAAAACTAAATAGATATCGGGTCGTGTGGGACCATATCAGACTTCATAGTAAATACATGGGATGGAGAAAATAAGTAAAGAGTATACATTACCCTTTCTAACTCACTAAACAAGCTTATATCCTTAAAATTGAAAGTTTATGTTAGGGGTCCCACGCCGACAGTTATCTAGTTAGATAGTATTTATGTATGGAGTCGAGTCCTTATGTATTGAGTCGACTCTGAGTTGTATCGAGTTGAGTCGGTCGTGTTATCTTTATTATTATTATCTTTATTTGTTATCGTTAGTATTGTGGGTCTATAAATAGACTGGTCATTGTATGAGCAAGGTTATCAAAGAAGTAAATCAATTTCTCGTCTCTCTCTTTAAAGTTCTCCCTCTCTCTAGCTTCTCTCTTCTCAAACTCCTTCCTCATTCTAGGGTTTGTCCCTTGTATCCCCGCTCCCTCTCCACTGCCAACACCTCAGGCAAAGCACACCCAAAATAGGCACGTAACATATTTGGTATCAGAGCAGCCCACCGCCTTTGCAGGGAACACAACAGACAAAGCCGACTGCACCTTTGATCCTCCGCTACTCATTCCTCGTCCGTCAGGGAGCACATCTTGCTTCTGCACCAGCGCGTCTCTGACGCCTCCCCGTTTATCCATCCACCACGATCCAGCCGCACACCTCCAACAGCTGCTCGTTCCAGCTCGCACGTCGCCCTCAGTCGTTCGTTCGGCCACTGCTACCCTCTTGCCGACGACATTCCTCTATCGACATCTCTGAGTGATCCCCTCCCAGCGATCGAGCTGGCTGCGCCCAATTCTAACTCGAGCCTCTCGCGCCCTCTGCTTCCACTTGGATCGAGCCGCCCGCTACCCATTTACTCATATCGAGTCTTGTGCAGATATTTTTGTTCCTCGAGCCCCCCAGGCAGCAGACCTGTCACTCAATTCCTGTGCTTTCCTTTCTATCAGCATACTGCCTTAAGTCACATCTTCTTTTGATGTAATTGATTAAGCGATTAATTAATTATTAAATTAGATTAATTAATCCATTACTAATTATGATGGACATGAAGCTAATCGCCGCCGATTCAGCTATCCTCCGTTCGTTGATGGCTTCATATCAGACCTTCATGTTGCAACTCCTCGCCGACATCCGCAATGCGTCAAGGACGGCGACTACTCCGTCGTGGCCGACAATTCCGTCGCTGCCACCCATGCCCATGCCAGACTCTGTCGATCGACCGCCGATGCAACTTCCATCTCCTGTAGTTTCTGCTTCGCCACTTCCTCCACCTCCGTCGCCGCTTTCAGCCCAGCGGTGGTTCCGCCACCGCCGTCAGTTCCAACGACCGCCATCCCACAGCCTCTACCTCCGCCCGCCTCACTGTCTCTTCTGTCAGTCCTTCCTCTCCTGGCCCCCGCTCTGCCAACCCCACCAGCCACCTCGCCGCCTCTTCATCGGCCACCAACTCCGTCGGCCCCGCTGGATCCGTTCCTCCTTCCATCCATGATTTTGCCGGCACACTCTCCCTCACTCCAGCTTTGCCTAGCAGCATCCCCTCCGCACGTGCTTTTGCCCCGCCATCTCCTTACAGTCTTTTATGACACTTGAGAGCATGTTGACGCCTCGCCGCTTGACGCCGCCCCATCTTCAGCGACGCACTATCAGGAGCTGTTCTGGAGAGAAATCAAAGAGCCAGATGATCAGTCGTGCAAGCATCACTTGAGCTTGAGGACAAACTCAATTTCAAGAACGGGTGGAATGTTAGGGGTCCCATGCCGACAGTTATCTAGTTAGATAGTATTTATATATGGAGTCGAGTCCTTATGTATTGATTCGAGTCAGAGTTGTATCGAGTTGAGTCGAGTTGAGTCTGCCGTATTATCTTTATTAATCTTTAACATCTTTATTTGTTAGAGTTAGTATTGTGGGTCTATAAATAGACCAGTCATTGTATGAGCAAGGTTATCAAAGAAGTAAATCAATTTCTCGTCTCTCTCTCTCTAAAGTTCTCCCTCTCTAGTTTCTCTCTTCTCAAACTCCATTATTCTAGGGTTTGTCCCATGTATCCCCGCTCCCTCTCCGCTGCCAATACCTTTGGCAAAGCACACCCAAAATAGGCTCGCAACAGTTTATTTGTAACAACAACAAATTATTATAACATTTCTAATACATTTACATAAAATAATATATATTTTTTGTTTTTTTTTAAATAACAAGATCTGTAACGAGAAATCAAAAGATACGGTAATAAAAAATTTAGTAAGAAATCGAGTCTAGATAAAGCGCGTGATCATAGTCCTAAAGAAGCCGCACTACTCTTCGATAAGGCTTTCGACAATGCTCACTTATCCAAGGTACAAGAACATCTGGCTAGATCCCGAAAACTCTAATGTGCGCAGACATTAAAAAAGTACAGAGCACCCGAACTTCCACTTCATGAAACAAACATAATGAAAAGAGTAAACTCGCAAGTAATCAGAAGGCAGGAAAAATCAGAGAGTATGTTCTCAAAAAATTGCCTCATATATAAGGAATCTCGTAAAACCGCACATAATAATCTCATAATTAATTTGCACGGGTTATAATAAGTAAAATCATAGATAAAAAACAAATATTTCCAAAGTTAAAACATTAAATAGCCATAAAAAGTAATCTGAATGGATATAAAATTAATGGCCACACAAAAATTTGTATATAAAATCACGCGTGCTTGTCAAATAGAAAAAACAAAAACTATTTTGTACGAAAGATAAAATCACGCATGCAGGTCGACGAAAGATAAAGAATGAAAAATAAAAAAAAAACTATTTTGTACAAAATAATCAATTAAATTATTCTCCAAATCCAAGTTCGGTGCGTGCGAACGAGCGATTGCGTGTGTAGTCCATGAATTCTCCTTATATTTCTTTCAACATAATAAGGACGAGAAAAATGGTTTATATACTCATATAATGTACTGAGTTTAGCAAGGTGGGACTAAATAATTCATCTTCTCATGAAAAGGATTTCCCCTCTAGGAATTTGGAATCCATCCAAATAGTTTTGAGTTTTTATCATCAATTGATGTAGAGCCCAAACACAATGAAGGCTCAATGAAATAATTATGAAATAATAAAATTCTAACAAAAATGACAGGTAGACTTGGTTTAGCACTTACAAATTGCTTGCAAACATCACATTTTGGGTGATAAAGATCCCGGTAGCATGACTTGTGATAGGGGTGATCTCCATGCATGGAAAACTGCGGAAATGTTTTTTTTTCAAATGCACCATTGCATAGTGTATTTGAGATAGTAGGATTTCAATGTATGTATCTCAACATGCTTACCTCATAATCAGTTATTGGTTGATCACACGCATAACAACGGAAGCATTCTGGATGCCAAGAAGAATTCAAACAACTAAGATACCGCCCATGACCAATTATGTTCTTGCATCCAGCACAAATCCTACACCAAATGTCATCAATCCTTACAAAAAGAATCATACAATGATATTATAAAAAATAATACTTGGGGAAAAACAAATGAAGCAAACCACTTTTCCCATATTATAACTGTATTATTGTTTGGCTAGGTATTGTGTTTTAAGAATAGTTTTCCGGATTAATATGCTCTCATATAGTGGTGAATGTCACTTCTTACCATTGGCCTTATGTTGAAAATAAATATCAATAAGGACTTTCAGATTTTTTTCTCTAGATTTCCAGATCAATGAAATCAGAACATTTATTAAAAAATCGTAGAAAGACAGCAAGGGCAATGAGATTCCACACAACCTCCTTGAAAAAATTATAGTTTGCAAGAAAACCCTTTGTCACCAGATAGCTGAAACCTTTTCTTGAACATTCATACTTGGTGTGTTATAAAAAAAAATTTTGTTCAGAGCAATTTCATTGTTTAAAATTCAAAAAAATATTTTATGATATGGTGTAGTTTGATAAATCGCTTATTTAGTTAGGCATAGTGTAACACTTCAAACTAAACAAATCTCCTCAAAACTCCATCCTAAGTACTGATTTCATTTTCACACATAAAAAGCGTGAGAACAAAATAGTAATACATACATGGCGGACGCAAGATAAATTTTCTGTGTGGGTGGAATACTAATTCATTTGAAAATTTTAATTACCAAATATAAAAAAATATGTTTATAGTATATTAATGTCAACTTTATTTATATTATTTTCATAATTTAAATGATTTCTTTATACAATTTGTGTAAATATATAGAACGTATGTCTATATTTTTCAAAAATATTTTTTTACAATGTCTAAATATAAAAAAAAATATCTACACATTTAATGAATTTTTTTACAATATATTTCTTTAATTATATAAAATATATCTACTTTTTTAATGATTTTTGTTGTCTAAATATTACTTTTTGGCAAAAATATCAAATTTTGGTATTATGAGGATTTGAACTCAGACCTTTCACTAAATTTTAATAACCTTAACATGAAGTCAAACCACTATGCCAAGCCTAATTTATTGTCTATTTTTGAATAGATATTATATATAATATCTATAAGACCAAAAAATATTTTTAATGTAATATTCTTAGTTATATTTTTTAAATTGTGTGTGGGCGGCCGCCCACGCTCGGCCTCATGTAGGTCCGCCCATGAATACATACATATACAAGGTTGGAATACCGAGAAAACAACTTTTATAAATAAGAAATTTCGACGTTTCATTCTATAGAGAGTTCTATTCGACAATTATTCGAGGACCTACAGAGCATTCTTCTACTTGCTATCAATGAATTAATGACTTCTATGTGCAAACAGACAAGTGAGGCCTTAGTTAAATCTTTCAGACAGCTTTTACATGTGGTTCATCGTTCAAAGAAAACTTAGAGATTAGTTTCTATCATACTCATAGCATCTTAGGCACAAAATTCATTCTTTTTCTAAATGCAAATATGATCTTTGAAGGGAAAAGCACAACATATTATAAAAAGAAGTTCTTATCAAGTAAAATTTCCCTAATTTGGTCTAGTTATTTAATTTATAGACTGATTTCTCTCAAAGAGAGATACAAATATGAGAACTACCAAGATCCCCTCAACTGTTGCATGACATCCCTTAAAAAAACCTTACATGACATTCCTGAAAAAGAAGCTTTGGCACGCATAATACCATTCTTAATTATTTATAAATAAAGCCTAATGATTACCTAATAAAGAAGCTTTTGCATCCAAATGATATATTCCTAAATTGGTCTCCTCGCATTCCCCGTTGATTGCCAAGCGTGGTCCCGAACATTAGTGAATCTCAGAATGAATCCTATCATTGGATTGTTAGATGAGCGGGTACAAAACTGGTCTACGTAACACTCCCCATTGCTTGAAAATTGTCTAGCCCTCAACGAAGCTGAAGAGAATGAAGTCTGCATGGGTGTCCAAATCATAACAGTGAGTAGAAATAATTTGTCCAAACCTGTTAACACCGAAGATCAAAAACCCACAAAGGGGTCATTGTATTTTTTCCTCGTATTTAGTCTCGCATCTCCAAGTGTACATATTTCTTTCTCCTCTACTCTATATAAAGAGGGGAACTCTCATGTAATAATTAAGAATTATTTGAAATAAAATTATTCAATTCAAATTCTCAAATGGTATCAAAGCGGACGTAATCCTCGTTGTGTCCCTCTCATGTGATTTTTCCTGGCCTTCACACGAGCTCTTTTCGGTCTCGTGCGAATATTCCCGGCCTCAAACGTCTTCTATTGCACCATACTCGCTACATCCAGAACAATACTCACTACCTCTTGGGGCCTCCTCGACAAGGCAACATTCATCGGAATAAACTCCCTTTACGGGATATTTATAGATTTTTGCTGCGCTAAAGCTCTCGCGCTTCTCTGTCACCTTCTGTGAGTCCTCTTCATAGCATCAGCGGAATGCTCACGCGAGAACTCTGCCTTCTGCTTGTCGCAAGACATCTCCATGCGAACTCCATCGCCACAGAACTCGTCAATCCCGCTCGTCGAGCTCGCATCCATCTAGAAGACGAAGAACTAGCAGATCTCGTGATCTTGACGATCCATCCCAAGCGGTTTCCTATTATCTCGTGGACTCCGCGCTCACCAACCTACCCGTTTTGCTTCTTTACTATCGCACTCGCTGCCTCCCTCCCCGTGCAAGTTCCTCTCTGCATCTGATAGTCTCACCAAACCATCCGGTGAATCCTCAGCTTCCCGCTAGCACTTGCGAGTTCCTCCCACCTGTGAACTGTCTTCTTACAATATCCCACCAGCTCTGTGTTGGCTGCCCTTGATGGTAATTTCCTTTGATTTGATGAAAGAAAGCACAGGTAAAGACAACCCATAAAAGAACTCAATCCATGTTAGGACTAGAAGAAGACAAAGAAGGCAGAGCCAAGGGAAAAAGTGAGAAAGCTGTCAGCGATCAACGATCACTGACCTGGGATCGATGGCCGAAGGTCCATCGCCTAGCGAGCCAACGCCTTTCTCCCAGCCGCTCAGCGCTCAGCAATCATGGATGCAACCGTGACTAAAGACTGGATCTGCGCTCAGCGATCAGAGACGCAACAGTCAGCGACTGAAGACTGAACATCAGCACATCGTTCAGCAACTGAAGTTTGAACCGCGGCTCAGCGTTCAGCGTCACAGATGACCGTTGAAGAACAGAGTCATTGCGGATTCAGAAATAACAAGTTCCAAGGCATCAATCCTTTGGAACTTGTTATAGAAAGAAGTCAAGCCTGAAGAAGAAAAGAGGAGAATATATATACTCCAAAGACGAAGAAGAAAAAAATAGTGTCAAGCAAAAAGATGAAGATCTCTCTCTCTCTCTCATTCCCGTATCCCTTCTTTTCTCTATGTAACCGATCCCCTCTCTCTTCTGGGATACATGAATCATCATTCTCAGTGTGATAAATTTGTTTGATCTAAAGCATTCACCTGTAAAGGGATTCTGATCTCTCCCTTCAAAATAGATTGATGTGGTTGGATCACTCGAACCAAGATCCATCGTGGTGTAGTGGTTGGATCACTTGAACTAAGATCCATCGAGTTTCGTCGCTTCCAGGTGGAAAAGGCTGACATTGGGTTGGAGTCTTCAGGTGGAAAAGACTCGCCGTTCCCACGTATTGGGAAGAGAGGACGTACCCGGTTGTTGGGGGGCGTCTATAAAAAATTTCGTGTCGTCTGGATGCTTTTCTGATTTTCTTCTCTAATTTATGTTTCTGCATTTAGATCTTATTTCTATTTCAGCTCATACTTTTAATATCGAAATATAATAATCTATCTGACATCTTGTGTTGACCATAAATATTCAGATCTATTATTTATTTCCGCAAACTTTCAATTGGTATCAGAGGGAGGTTCACCTCTAAGGGTTAAAACCTTGGTGAATCAAAGTCCTGAGATCTAAATAATTTATTCTCTCCTAAATCACAAGATACCTCTACTAAGAGATCTTACCTCAACTTTTGGATCTCTCATGAGCAGCTTTGACATGCTTATTTCATGGAAATCTAAGGTTGAGGTATACATAACTCTATTAATACAACTATTTTTGACTCTATCTTGCCGGGATAATTCATTCCACAAAAGATAGAAGTTGTAAGAAGTTGAAGTGAAACCTCTTCTGAGGGTATCCTCTCTGAAGGTGAGGAAGACCCAGATGATCATTGTTTGGCATCTTTTGAAGAAGAATGTTGCACCCCTTCAAAAGAAGAGGATATGTGTTGTAAAGAAGTGGAATGATGCAACACACCTCAAGCAGAAGAGGATGAATGCAGTAATTCTGGAGAACAATGCTTTAATTCTCAACAGGATAAGAAAACCTCAAACTCTTCTAAGGTAATAGATTTTGAATCATTTGAATTTACTGATCCTAACTTTAGGAATATCTTTGAGAATCTCTGCTTAGATAACCTTAAGTATGAAGGGAGAATTAAGTCTCTCCATATAGAAAATCAACATCTCTCCTAGTGCAACTCTGAATTGCATGAGAAGCTTGCATTTCAAGCTTCAATAGAAGTCATTGATTGTGACTCCTGGGAAGATAAGAGGAAGACTCTTGAAGAAGAACTACGGAAATCTCTCGAGGAAAACAAGAGACTAATAAAAGAAGTTTCAAAGGCTTAGGAAGAGTTGGATTGCATCAATGACAGGAGTGGCAAACTAAAAGCCACGACTGGAAATCATCAGGTAAGATTTCAAAATGGGGGTTAGGTGCTGACCCCACCATGGATGCAACTCGAGGATCACTTCCTCTGAGAAAAGCTCCTCCCCCCTTTGTATATGGAGGAACTGAGAATGAGAAGAGCAACGCATACTGCTCTAAATCCTCTCAGGAAAAGAAGAAATCTCCTAACCCGTGAGGAAAAAGAAGTTGCATGCTTCTCATCCTCTTACCAACAGTGTTTCTCATCACTGTCCTCCCCCATTACCAAAGATAAGGAAACTTTCTCAGAAGGAGAAAGTAAAATGAAGGTTGTAGAAAGAAGCCTACCAAAGACAATAGTTATGTTGTTAAAGGCGCGCCTAAGGCTCAAGGGTCACCAGACTCAGAGGTTTACGCGTTCGTGCGCCTTTTTGCGCCTTTGGAGCATAAAAGACGCGCCTGAGTGAAATTTCTGTTGTATTTTTTTCAAAAAAAAAGTAAGTACTCAATAATTTTTGCATGATTTAGTGTTTGTGAAACATAATTGAGCATTAAAACTTAGATATGATGCAAATGATCACATTGATTCTATTTTTTAAGAGATATAAATGGTAATAATGAATGATTAATAAGTAGAATAGATGAAGAATTTGATCAAGAAGATGAATTGATATTTGATGCTTATTATTTAAAATGAATGTGGTTGTTTCTTGCCCCCGTCAGACACGCACCTACGCCTTGAGCCTAGGCTCCAAGACCCCTTTGCGCCTTTAATAAATAAGGACAACGGTTAACAATTGGAGACCGACCTTTTACTGGTCAACGATCGTTGATCGTCGTTTGATGCATCACTCAACAATCGTTAAATACTTCTCTTTCCCCAGGTCAACGATTGGCAACCGACGCTTGCAGCATCGTTGACCGCCACTCTTTCCAAAGGTCGACGAATTGCTATCCGACCGGCAGGCCACAGGTTACTCAACCTGTGAGATTTCCTACATCTTTCTCTTCTCCTTTCCTCTCTAAAAGAAAGGGTAGATATAATAGATTTAATTGCTTTTGTTGGGGTAAGATTGGTCATTTCATGGGTGATTGTTGGTTTAACCACACAAACACCTACTCTCAAGGTAATCCTTACCCAAAGAGGTCAAGGGTTTGTATTAACTATGTTGTTAATTATCCTAAATTCATTTTGGGACCCTACCCTTTCTGAATGCAAGTAACGGGTAATTCATGTTCACCAAGATGCATACTTGAGACTTGGACAAGTGTAGCTCGAACAAATCTTGGAGTAAAGAAATCTGATCTTCAGATTATTCACATAAGATGCAACAGAAAGAGATGCATCAACTTAGGGGGAGCTCTTTTCCTTCTTCCCAAAATTTTCAATTGGTATCAAATAATCTTTCAATTGGTATCATATCTTAACTGATATCTAATATTTTTTTGATTCTAGAAGGAAGGGAAAAGTAAGTTTAAATAATCCCTCCCAATCAACGATATGCGATCGCCAGTTTGGAAATCCACTAGAATGGTGATCCAGTGAATCGTTGATCACCAATTGGCTGATCAACGATTCAACTTGCGTAAAGCTGATGGGCCAGCCGACATTAAATATTCTATGATCGGCGGTCGTGCTCTCGCTCAACGATCGCTGGTCTTGTCTGATCAACGAACGTTGGTCGAAGACCATTTAATCGGTCAAACGATGCACAGTTTATGGGAATCCCTGTGACAGTTCGGCACTCTCTTATCTATAATAAGCCGAAATGACAGGTCATCAGGCCTAAACAATTTCCCAAACCTACTGGAGTGACACGCCCTTATGACAGAACGATTCAAATAAAGCTCGTCATATCGTAAACGGACGCACTCTTTCAGTCGTCGCTTTTCAAAAATGTAATAATAAATTCAAAAGTTAATTATGTGGTAAGGCAGTGCTTCGTGCTATTAACTGCTGGATTATCAAACGTCACACGAGTATTCATCCCCACGGTTCTATAAATCCCTGGAGATCGAACAAAGTTGTGAGCATTACTACTAATGATCACTTTTCTCTGGGACCACTTCTTCTCTAAGTGCAACAATGCAGGTTGTCTAAGTCTCACTCAGAGCTCTCTGAGACTCGGACTAATGAAGCTTTTGCAAGAAAGGATGATATAGAGAAAGGGAGTAAGAATGAAGACGCTTATCCTTGACAGTTCAATGAAGGCTGGAGAAAACTGGACAATTGCGAGAGGAGGCACGTGTAGCTAAAGAAAGGCTAAAGAAAACTTGGAATTCCTCCAAGTAATACAACCACTGCAGCTAATCCATCTAGGAGTGTTACTGGATGTTGATATAAGAATGAAGACGCTTATCCTTGACAGTTCAATGAAGGCTGGAGAAAACCTGGACAATTACGAGAGGAGGCTCGCGTAGCTGAAGAAAGGCTAAAGAAAACTAGGACGCCCTCCAAGTAATACAACCACTACAGCCAATCCATCTAGGAGTGTTACTGGATATTGATTGACCATTCTGCTCTTTGTTAATCAAAAGCGGGTGGAGGGTTCCATGACTTAGGAGGAGCACGACAAGCCGAAGAGCGGAAACTACCAGTACTTCCTCAACCTCTCTGAGTCAGAGGCAAATTCCTCTTATAACCCTAAATAGAGGTACTAATTTGCTTCCTATATACCGTTAAGTTATCTCTCAGGGGGAGAAAAATGAAGAAGACCCTGACATGCTCTTCTTTTCTGAAGTGAAGGAGAAATCCTATCAGAGGGGATGAGCAAACAACAGGATGTGGTTGCCTTTACCTTTTCTCTCTTGCGTGCTTCCTTTCTCATCAAAAATAGGGGGAGATTGTCGGAAATTTCCTTTGATTTGATGGAAGAAAGCATGAGTAAAGACAACTCATAGAAGAACTCAGTCCAGTCTAGGACTAGAAGAAGACAAAGAAGGCAGAGCCAAGAGGAAAAGTGAGAAAGATGTCAGCTATCAACGATCGCTAACCTGGGATCGTTGACCGAAGGCCCATCGCCCAAAGAGCCAACACTTCTCTCCCTGCCGCTCAACGCTCAGCAATAAAGGATGCAACAACGGCTGAAGACTAGATCTGCGCTCAGCGATCAAAGACGCAGAAATCAACGACTGAAGACTGAACCTCAGCACAGTGTTCAGCGTCTGAAGTTTGAACTGCGGCACAACGATCAGCGTCACAGATAACCGTAGAAGAACAGAGTTGCTGCGGATTCAGAAATATCAAAAAGATGAAGAGCTCTCTCTCTCTTCCATGTATCCCTTATTCACTCTGTGTAATTGATCCCCTTTCTCTTCTGGGATACAGGAATCTATTTTCATGTGATAAATATGTTTGATCTAAAACATTCACTTGTAAATGAATCTATTTCAGTGTGTGTGCATGTGTACTAGCGACCGTGCACGGGGTCCCCCCGTGAGTAGTGTATCGACAACAGTATCATACAGTCACTCGAAGAAAAATTCTCTTATTCCATTAGATTGAAGGGATTGAAATTGAATGGATCATATTCATTTGACGGTTCTATTTTAGGTCCATAACCACACAAGTTTTTTTTAACATAGTATATATGTATATATGGTTAGAATTGCAAATAGGACCCTCAAAGAAAAGAAATTAAAGAAATAAAAAATACAAGAAACATAACAGTGGATAAAAGATAAACTGATCAAACTCTTCAATTAATTAGCTCTCTTCGGGTTTCGATAGAGTCAATCAATAAATTGGTGGCTTAGATGGAAGTATTATTCTCCTCCGGTTGCAGAGAGCTCATCGTCGGGCAAAAGGCTTCACCTTTGTATGACTTCTTCTCATTTTCATAGTATGCATAGAAAAGATATTTCATATCGGCGACACATGTGATTCTTTTGAAAAACCAACTTCTATGCATTTCCGTTGATCTGCTCGAGAACACAATGAGATAATACCATTCAACCATTTGTCTATCATAAAACCCACAATTAGATACATGCACCTCGTGTCATCCACCACAATTAATGTCAATACTATAGTGTAGATAATTAATGAACCCATAGCAACAAAATCTTCAACTCTTCACTACCCTTTTGAAGTTTCAAGTAGTATCAAACTCAGCAAACTCAGATTCATCCAAAACTGGCAACTGGTATTCATCACCAACAATATTGTAAAGTGTCAACTAACATCATCCAAGAAATGATATAGGGTGAGTAGACTTATGTTCCTCTTTGCTTTGGGTTTAGGTGAGTATGACTCCATTGCAGCTAAGACCGCCTTTTGAGTATCCTTACATTCAGTGATACTAGTATTCTTTCCATCATGGTCTTATGGTCGTATTGCCACGGGTTACCTAGGAGTAGGTGGCAAGTGTCAATGGATACCATATTACACCACATATCATTGAATACTTCTTAGCAATAGAAAAGGATGTAAAATACTAGCTCTCTATAGGAATTTCATCTCCTTTACTAAAACCACGTTAATTTGTAGGATTATGCACACTTTCAAGCAATAGATTCAACTTGGTAACTGTCTCCTGAGCAAACAATATCGCAACTCCCACTATCCATGATCACCTTACAGACTTTATCCTCTATAACAGTCTGATCATCTATTTCGTTTTGATTTTATCATGTGAAGGACTGCACGGCTGGTGGCATGCCATGTCGCGGCCTTTGCCGCATTTTCTGGCGATTTTAGCAGTACACCACCCACGACACGCCCGTGTGGTTTGTCATGTAGTCATTTGGAAGGGAGTGTATATGGTCATGACCCTGTGTAGTCTGGCATGTACCCAAGGAGAGCACAGACAGTGGCATGCACGTGTCGTCGGCCACATAACTCTAAGGTCTCGTACATAGTTGCGGCACGACGTGTCACAGGCCGTGTAGCTCTTGCAGCAAGCAAAATCATGGAGTACATGGCCAACGACACGACCGTGTTGCCAACTGTGTACTGCGCAGATTAGCTCACCGTGTCGCAGGCCGCATAATTTCCAATTTCACATTTCTTGTTCGTTTTGAGCCATGGATTTTGGGCAAGTCTTGATCCAACAGCTAGGATTAGTCCCTAGGTGTTTTAGAGCAATATTTGAACCCTTTGGCTCTCTTTCCCCTCTCATTTCAGTTGGTGGTGAGAGGAGTGGGGGTAGGAGAGCTCTAGCTCCTTCCATGGTGATTCTCCTCCAGATCTTGGCGGAGGAAATCCTTGGATTTGAGGCCAGGATCGTGAATAGGGCATCCTTGCGAGCTTGGAGATATATGTTTTGGTCCTCCAATAAGCTTTCCTACGTTACCTTACCCCGTAGCCATTCTTCATGAGAATGTGTCGATCTAAACCTTGGACTCCACTTGTAACCGGATCTTGGTGATTACTTGGAGGAAGAAGATGAAGTGATTCGGATCCTAGGTCGGGAACGGTGTAACCCGACGAGCCCGGGATAGTGTTTTGCCTCTCTGCAAAACTCAATGAGATCTTGGAGGACTCCGAATTTCAGGGAGCTCAAGGTTGGATGGTTTGTCGTTGGCCTGTGCTTGGAGATCGAGGGGACCACGTCTTAACTTCGTGGAATGGATCATCTCCACCTCAAAGGCAATGACTCTTTTCTGAACATTAGGATACTTTAGATTTAATTCTCGCATTATATTTATGATGGCATGTCCGGATCATGCCCTTAGCAGAGATCCGGTTTAGTTTTTTTTAACTCCAATGGGCGTATGTTGGTTGGGACGGATCAACGGTGTTTGTTTGCATTTATATTTTAATGGGATTGTCAATTTGGCGATCAGTGTAGGGTATGTTATGTCTTGCTTTGTTAGATGTCGTGTTTTGTTCACCCTTGGATTGATTGTAAACCTAGGGTTAATATTCGACAATGAAAACCCTGATTTGGAGAATTGGGATGGATGGGCTTGGGACGGTTCCGTAATCCAAATTCATATATTCATGTTGGAAATGTCTTACGGAATGAATCTAGGATTCTATAGTTTTGTGAATGTCAATCTAGTTGATAGTGCGCATAAGGCTGGTTATGCCTAAATGGCAATTGAGGTTACCACATGGCTGTGTTGGTTCACCATGTTAATGATCGGTGTTCCATACCCTATTGATAATAGCGGATGAATCTCGATGGTAGGATGGTAGAAGGGCCTACGGGTTTAACCGAACACCTTTAATGAGATAGCTCACGATTATTGGTTAGGGTTTTTGATGGTTGGATTGATGAACACGGCGTTGTTATGTGATGTTTGGTATGATGAGTTATAAGCATTTGACTGGAGAAACTATCCTATAGCTACGCCCATTGGGTCTCCTCCTCACATGTGAATGATTGTGTGATGACCAATGGACTCACCCTATCGGGTCTCCTCCTCACATGTCATTGTCTTAATGGATTGGAAGGTTGGAAGAAGGGCATGTTGATGCAGGTATAACTAGATAGCTTCAGTAAAGTGATTGTCCCTCCGGGAGTGGTTGCCCCTCGAGCCTGCCATATGAGTCTCCTCCGTAATTTTGTTTGTGTTTTACCACGGAACAAGCGTTAATATTCCATTAATGATATATTTTAGTCGAGAGAACTTAAGGGTATGCTTTGTTGGAATACTCTGTCAAGGACATGCATGGCTGTCAAATGTCGCGGAATAGACGTGAGTGTTTCACTTGTGTGAGGCTTGATACCCAATTGACAAGTATGCTTGTTTAAGAGGCCATAATAGACATCATGGTGTGAGTGGTAGGCTGTGTATCAAGGTTGTATTTGGGTCAAAATGAACCCATTGCTTGAAGTAGTTCTTGTTAACCTACGATATGGTAGTTACATGAGCGGTCACTCTTTGAGTGGTGCTCCTACGATATGCTACATTGGATGCATGCCGATACAATGCATGCATGGACCAGGGTACACTTCGACATCATGGATCGGACCAGGACAGCCTTATGAGCATACGGCTACGATTGTGCAATTCTTTTGGATGTGGACATGACGAGTACAGTTTATACAATGGGATGTTGTACTTCAGGCATAGATCATGCCTTCTCGCTAGTGATTGGTTGAGAGATAATATACACTATGAGGCATATGATTCGATGTATTACAATCATCCTGGCATACTATGGCGACCTATGGAGAATGTTTTAGCGGCCCGGGATATCATCTCGCATGTGTCGCATTATAAAAGTTGTTAGGCAGTGAAGCCCGAGTGCAAGAGGCCTCGAGGTTTAATAAAGCTGCTACTAATTTTGGAGTGGAATTTTGATAATATATCCATGAATTTTGTTTTTGGTCCGCCTTTCCCAAACTAGGAACAACTCAATTTAGGTGATAGTATATAAATTGACAAAGGTGCCACAGTTCATTCTAAATTGATGGGTTGATGACACAACGTACTTGTAATATTATGCGTTGAGAAGGTTGTCAAGTTTCATGGGGTACCGAAGACCATCGTATCATACAGAGAAAACTAATTCAGTATAAATTATTGGGAGTAGGCCTATTTAGGCATGAAGCTGACTCAACTTCTTTGTTTTCTCCAAATTTGTGATTTTTTACCTCGTCACACAATTTTTCTTCAGCCTCTCCCATAAAGCCAAGGCTCAAGATTTCAAATTCAAGGAAACGAGCTTCACCTTTTTGTGGATAGAAGTATCCTTGTATTCAAAGATTCATTCCACTATGTCGAGCCAATCATGGAACCCTTCTACATGTAAACCACCCACATACTCGGGTAGGTTGTTGTGATTATTGGTATCACTCCATCTGCTAACTCGAGGTGGGAAATTCCTCGGAAAAGATCTTTCTTGGAAACAACGCTTGAAAAAGGATTTGTCCACATGCTCATCATCATCATGTTGTGTAATCCTTCCAAACGTGCTTCTTGAGCTCCTATATATCTTTTGAGCTCTTCAATCTCATTATCATGTGAGTCCCATTCATCAGAAGGCTTAGCATTCCCATATATGGGTTTCCTTAAACCACCCACCATTTCATCTCATTAGGTAGCCGCTCATCATTTACCACGTGTATATTGGATATCAAATCTTTGAAAACCAAAATTTTACCTTCTAATTAGGGATGGGTTGACTAAGAAACTGGAAGAAAGGTTTACGCAATTGAGAAATAATATAGAAATTGTTGCATGCGTCGATGTTGTTTGCGTCGAGGGAGACAACGAGGGAGGCTTTGGTGGTATAAGTCGAACAGAGAAAAATTACATCACAATAGACATCGTCGAGTAGGGAAATAGTACGGAGAATAGGTTCATCAAGGGAGGGAATGTGTTGGAATAGTCAAGCAGGAGGCAGTAGACTCCTGGTTTAGTGCTTCGGGGTCTGGCTGAAAAGGCGTCGTTGAGCCGCTAGAGGACGGAAGAGAAGCGTCAAATAGAAATGTTGAAACATGGCGCGACACTATTTTGATTTGAAAATACCACATAAGTTGGAGATAACAATTCATTTAAATGAAAAAAAAGCATGAAAATGAACTATAATGCCAGTGTTATTGGTTTGTGATGGCGCTAGTAAAGAAATGCTTGCCAAAGTTCAGAGCATCTAACGAAAAACACCATATCGTTATCGCCAACTAAGACAGCGTAAATGTACTTTAACGAAGGGCGCTATCGTTAACGTCGACGGTAGCGAAGAACAATTTGCAGGTTTCTGGAAATGAATTATAACGCATGTGCGCTAGGTTAATGCCAAATCTGATAGCATTTGAACTATAACACAAGAACGCTATTGTTAACTCCTGCAGTAGTGAAGAACAATCCGTCAAAGTGATAGAGCTACTAACGGAAAACACATAAGCGTTACCGCCAAATTTCAAAAGCACATTTGTACTACAATGTCAGTCTGATAGCGATATCGCAAGGTTTCCGATAGTATTTCCGCAATCAAGTTGATCAAGTTCAACGTTATCGCCAGTCCGATAACACTATCACAATCCGATAAATTGCGCCCAGATTTTCAAAAATATAAATAGGGGTGTTTTTGCTTCCAAATCAAGAATTTTCATAACGCCTTAGTTGTCTTGAAACCTTTGTGGATGAAAATCCCAAAGTCCTTTGGTGTCATCCCTCAAGGAAAACAAGGAAGATCAAATCCAAGTAAGAGATCACATTCATCGAGGCATTCAAGCAAGTGTTCATCATCTTCCTCCATTGACCTCTTGAAGTCTCCTCTTCCTCCAAGGTGTAGGATATCTTCCGGAATCAAAATCACTTCAAAGATGGAGCCTTTGCTTTATCTTCTTTATTCCATTTTCTAATCTTTGCACTTTGTTTTGGGTATTATCCATTATATTACTGAATGTAAAAGATCATCTTTGAGGAGACGTCGGGTTTAGGGTAAACCTCGTTAGAAATCGCCTTTGTGAAAGCATCTAGATCATGGTAGATCTAGGAATAGAAATCATCTTTGAGAAGGCATCAAGAACAGGACAATTATGGGATCTCCGAGTAGGAGAGGGTTAGTCATCATCTGGAGTGTAGTTAAATGGAAGCCATTCGATATAGAAACTAAAAGAATATTGTATCAACGCCTTGATCTTAGCATCATAAGAACAAACATATTTCTAGTGAATAAATAATTTCAATCACTATTTTTATTCATTGTTTTCTTTGTGGTTTGAGGTTTATCATATTACTGTGCTGCATATATCTCTTAGAACAACTAAATTTAAATACAGTATTCACCCCCTCCTAAAGTTGTCATAAGATCCAATAAGTTGTATCAGAGTGGGTTACTCTGAATTAGGTTTAACTAGAGTTAAGATGCACAACATTGAACGTGCCTTTTGGGAAGGGCAAGCGACCAATCACCTGCCTTTGTTTACATGCACAGACTATAATTTTTGGAAAGCTAGAGTGAGATGTTTTTTACTTCCTTATGAAGTCTGGAACATGATCGAACAACGGTATACTCCTCTCATAATTGTGGTTGGAGACTAGAGAGGTTACCATCTGAAAACCTAAGGATAAATAGGAAGCTATTGATAAGCACAAATGTGTCCATAACGCTAAAGAAATGAACGCATTATTTTGTTCTTTGGATATGAACGAATTTAATGGAGTCTGCACTCGTGATACTACATTTGACATTTGGCGTTTACTGGAACTAATACATGAAGGGACCTTGCAGGTACAAGAATTGAAGATGTTTCGTCTGGACACGGAGTACGAGCATTTCAGAATGCAATGGGATGAGGGTGTTGACACGATGTACACCCGAATCACAAAATTGTGAATCAAGCCAAGTCTCTGGGAAAAGAGTATAAAACGTTGATTTGGTGAGAAAATCTTGCATTCACTTCTGCCAAAATTCAACCCAAAAGTGACAGCCATCATTGAATCTCATGACATGAGTTGTATGGAACTAGAGAGACTCATTGGGAATCTCAAAACCCAAAAGATTGAACTAAAAATCTAGAACGAGGAATATCAAGCCGAGCCAAAGATGATGTCATTGGCGTCCTCAAAATATGCAGACAATGAATCTGCTCTTGAGTGCATCATGTTTTGTTCGTGGTTTCAAGAAATGATAAAGAATCCAGAAAGAAGAAATACATTCTGGAACTTCCTGAACAAACAAAAGATGTCGTAAAAAAACTAACTAGTCTGAAAGCGAAGAAGAACGGCCTCCTCCTGAATGTTACCACTGCAGAAAGCTAGGACTTATTCTTCCCTTTCATCTTAAAGAGAAGAAGATGAAAGGGAAGAATAAAGTCTTGAAAGCATTCATCTGGCATGACTCTAGCTCGGGCCGCTCGGGGAACTCTGATGGGTCGAGCTCAAGTGAGGACAAGAAAGCGAAGATGTGATTCATGGGGTCAGACTCCCATTCCGCCTTTGATGACGACGGTGTCCAAGAGGAAAGTAAGGTACAACCGTACAATGTCTTTCTTATAACTAATATTTTCTAAGCATATGGAAACTACTAAAAAAATCATATTTCCTTAGCAAAAATACAAAATTTAAAACAAACAAACAAAGAACTCATGAAAAAGAATAAGGAATTAATTGAGAAGATTTCTTTGTGTAACTCACAAGATGATGTGTGCCACAAGTGTAATACTTTGGAGGCGAAAATCAAAGAATTAAATCATTGCTTTCGAACTCCAATTCTACCATCAAAAACATCACAAAACAAACTGTGTTGTTGGAAAACAAATTAAAGAAAGTTTAAATCATTGCTTTACGAAGAACTCTCTGACCGTCCCGACGCTGCAGACCATTCTGAACCTCTTTCCGGACGTCTTCGCCGACAAGACCCGTTTTCCCCCAGCCAGGCCGATGGATCACCGCATTCCCTGCAAGGGGGTGTTTCCTCCATCTCAGTTCGACCATACCGCTACGGCCACACTCAGAAGGGCGAGATCGAGACACTAGTGGGCGACATGCTCCCAGCTAGCATCATTCGCCCCAGCGCTAGCCCCTTCTCGAGCCCTGTCCTCCTGATCCGCAAGAAGGACGGCAGCTGGCGCTTTTGCGTGGACTACTGGGAACTCAACAAGGTCACCATCCCGGACAAGTATCCTATTCCGGTCATTCAGGAGCTCTTGGACGAGCTATGGGGGGCCGTCTATTTCTCAAAGTTGGACCTACGCGCCAGCTATCATCAGATACGGGTCCGAGAGGAGGATGTGCCCGAGACGGCGTTTCGCACACATGATGGACATTATGAGTTCCTGGTCATGTCTTTTGGACTGACGAATGCTCCTGCCACCTTTCAGGTCACCATGAATGACCTCTTTCGTCCAGTCCTGCGCAGGTATATATTGGTTTTCTTCGATGACATTCTAGTTTACAACTCATCTTGGCAGGACCACCTGGGCCATATTCGGGCAACTCTCACCACTCTCCTGGAGCACTCTTTCTGTGTGAACCCCAAGAAATGCGTCTTCAGTCGGACAGAAATTAGTTACTTGGGGCACACCATCTCCGAAAAACGGCATAGCTTCGGGCTGTCCTTCAGTGGCTCACTCCCCGCTCACTCCGTGACGTCCGTGGATTCTTTGATCTCACAGGGTACTACCATTGGTTCATCCGGGACTACGGTAAAATTGCCAAACCTCTCGCCAGCTTGTGGAAGAAGTCAGAGACCGGTCGTTTTCAGTGGCCACCGGCAGCGGCCGCAGCATTCCAGACCCTTCAGCAGGTACTGAGCACTACCCCCATGTTAGCTATGCCAGATTTTTCACAGTCATTCGTGGTTGAGTGCGACGCATCGGGCTCGAGCATCGGTGCTGTTTTGATGAAAGCGGGGCAACCCATCGCCTACTTCAACCGTACGTTCGCCGCCACCGTGCGGCCCCGTTCCGCATATGAGTCTGAGTTGATGGCGTTGGCTCTAGCAGTATAACATTGGCGGCCCTACCTGCTGGGCCGCCACTTCACGGTTCGGATAGATCATCACAGCCTGCGCTACCTACTCCACCAGAAGATTGTGACCCCGACACAACAAGTTTGGGTTGCCAAACTCTTGGATACGACTTCGACATCGAGTTTCGAGCGGGTTCGTCCAACCGGGCGGTTGATGCCCTCTCATGCCAATCGCAGACAGCAAATTTGACTGCCATTTCTCGACCGGTTTGGGAGGACGTCTCCCTTCTTCAGCGCGAAGTTGCAGCCGACCCCGAGCTCCAGTCGATTGTGGGGGCCTTGCAAGCGGACGCCACTGCCCGCCCACCCTATCGCGTCTAGTGGGCGACCGCCTCTACTATCATGATCGTCTGGTACTTTCCGCATCATCTCAGCTGATTCCCCGCCTACTCATCGAGTTCCATGCGACTCCAGAAGGGGGTCACGCGGGCGCCTTCAAGACGTATCGCCGCATCGCCGCTTCGCTGTATTGGTCAGGGATGTTACAGCAGGTCAAGACCTTTATGGAGGTCTGCCTACCGTGCCAGCGCGCCAAGTACGAGGCTACCTTTCCAGGGGCCTCTCCAGCCGCTTCCCATTCCGACTCAGATCTGGGAAGACATTTAAATGGATTTCATCTCCCGGCTTCCCCGCTCCAAGACCTAGGATTGCATATTGGTAGTCGTGGACCGCCTGTCCAAATATGCTCATTTTATTCCGCTCTGTCGCCCGTTCACGGATCCCAGAGTGGCTGATGCCTTCGTTGACAGGGTGGTCCGTCTCCATGGGTTCCCTTGCTCCGTTGTGAGTGACCATGACCCCCTCTTCCCGAGTTCCTTTGGCAGGCGTTGTTCAAGATGCATGGTACGCAACTTTGGATGAGTACAGCCTACCACCCGCAGACGGACGAACAGTCTGAGGTCATGAATCGGTGCCTGGAGACATATTTGCGTTGTTTCGTTTGTGATCACCCGCGTGCTTGGGCCGAATGGCTCTCCTTGGCCGAGTACTCCTTCAACACATCCTTTCACTCCAGCACCGACACCACACCGTTCGAGGCAATTTATGGTAGGACTCCGCCCGTCATCACACGGGCCGTGTCGGGCGAATGCGCAGTTGCCTCCGTGGACGGCCTCCTCCGCGATCGTGACGCCATGCTCCACCAGCTGCGCCATCACCTCCAGCGTGCCCAAGATAGGATGGGGGCCTCAGCCAACCGACATCGGTGCGACGTCCAGTTCACCGAGGGTGATTCAGTGTTTCTCAAGCTCCGGCCACACCGACAGGTGACGGTGACCCCGCGGACCCACTCCAAGTTGGCGGCCAAGTTCTACGGCCCCTTCGAGATCCTAGCCCGGGTAGGCACTCAGGCGTATCGCCTTCATCTACCCCCGGAGAGCCGCATACATCCGGTGTTCCATGTCTCGCAGCTCAAGCGAGTGCTCGGGGACCACCCAGTTGAGGAGGCACTTCCCCCGCCGGCACCCGGCGCCACCCCAGCGGTGTTCCTCCCCCAACGCATTACGGACACGTGCACGATCCTCTGCGCGGAGCAGCCAGTGGATCAGGTCTTAGTGGTTTGGCAAGATCGCCCACTCTCAGAGGCGACATGGGTCGATTGAGAAGATATGCGCCACCAGTTCCCAGACTTCTGCCTTGAGGACAAGGCGAATTTCCCAGAGGGCGGAATTGTTACGGACCCCGACGGAGCGGGCGAAGGCGAGGGGCGACCGCCAGTGTGGCGGGTGTATCGACGTCGCGAGCGTGGCGCACATATTATGTCGGCCTAGCCGACAATTGTCGAGTGGAGTTATTGTGCCCGTTACATTTGGAGTATCATTTATGTTTCGGTTTCGTTATGTTGAGCCCGCGAGTAGTATATAAGTCGGAGACCTATTGTATTTTGGCATGTTCGATGATATTTGGAATTTCTGGATTTTCCCTCTCTTCCTCTCTAATCTCCCCCCCCCCCCCCCCCCTTCTCTCTCTTTTCCCTAGCCCTAACATGATGACTCTAGAATAACTAGGATAAAATTATACTTGTTACACAAGGATATTGTTAAATTTAAAAAATAGACTTTGAAGAAATATTTGCACATGTAGCTCGTCTTGAAACTATTTGAATGTTTCTTGCTTTTGCTAGTTATAAAGGCATTTTCTCAATGAATAATTAAAAAAGAAGTTTATGTTACACAACCACACGATTTTGTTAATAGTGATTATCTTAATCATGTGTACAAACTAGAAAAGGAAGTTTATGGGCTAAGCCGTCTTAGTTCCTTCCTTTTGCAAACGGATTTGTTATGCGTAGTGTTGATACAATATTATTTATCAAACACATAGATCAGAATTTAATTATAATCCAAATATATGATGATGATATCATTTTTAGTTCCACTAATGAAATACTATGTAAGAATCTTGTTCAAGTCATGCAGTATAAATTTGAAATGAGTCTAATGGGAGAACTCACATACTTCATAGGTTTTCAAGATGTGAAAAGAAAAGACGGGATCTTCATATGTCAAAGCAAGTATATACTTGACATGCTCAAACGATTTGGTTTTGATGAACTGAAGCAAGCATCTACACTATGAGTGCATTTCTCATGTTTGGAATGATGAAGCTGGAATCTTAACGGATCAAACAAAATATAGAGGTACAGACAGAACACTGGTTTATTTAATTATTTATAGACCCGATATTATGGTTGACATCTTTTTATGTGCACGGTTTCAAGTCAACCCTAAGTAATCTGACCTTAAGGCCATTAAATTTGTCTTTCAGTATCTAATGGGCACTTCAACACTTGGACTTAGGTATCCTAATTCTTACCATTTTACCTTGCATGGCTATTCTGATTATGATTATATTGGTTGCTCACTTGATAGAAAAAGCACTAATGACACTTGTCATTTCTTAGGTCAATCACTCATTTCATGGTTAAATAGGAAACAGAGTTTTGTTACCCTCTCCACCACTGAAGCAGAATATATTGCACTCGGGAGTTGTTGTGCACAAGCATTATGGATGACACAAACTTTAGAATACTTTGGGTTACACTTTTGCATTATTATCATACTAAAATATGATAATAAAAATGACGTTCACAAATAATCATATTCATCATTCATGTTCAAAACATATTGTTTCCCATCATTATTTTAGCTGTGATCATATTAAAAAGGAATATGTCAAAATTGAATTTATCGGAACTGTATCTTTACCAAACCACTCTCAAACTCTCGATTTCATTTACTATGATTCGAGCTTGAAATTCTGAAGTTAGACTAATAATTTTTTTTAAAACAACACTCAAGACTTTATCCCACCATAGTGGGGTCGGCTATATGGATCCCTTTGTCGTCACTGCGTTCTATCTTTAGTCATAATCTCACTAATGCCTAAGTTCACCAAGTCTTTCCTTATAGTTTCATAAGTGGCTAAAATCTCACAATGCCTAACATGTGCCTCTAATGGTCTCCTTTGTACGTGTCCGGGCAATCTTAATCGAGCTTCTCATATCTTCTCTACAATTTGTGTCACTCCCATCTTATCCATGATACATTCATTCCTAATTTTATCCAGTCTCCTGTGTCCACACATCCACCTAAGCATTCTCATCTTCGCAACTCTCATTTTTTGCTCATGTACACAATTCACTGCCCAACACTAAGAACCATAGAGCATCGTTGGTCTAATTGGAGTACGACAAAACTTGCCTTTAGGTTTTAATGGTACTTTTCGATTTTACCTGCTCGGGTTTAAGCATCGGGTAGTCTTTGATTTCTTCCTATTTTTTCTTTTCAATGACGCATTCTTCACCGGAGTTCTTCATATCCGAACGTCTATTCGTTTCTTTGGCAGATTTCTACCAAGGAATACTTATCAACAGGCAGTTCTTTGGGCCGAAGGTTTTACTCCGTTGCAAATGATAATCTCATCATAAACTTGCACAATAGTCTGACAGAGCCTTTCCTGATATCATGGTAATTCTACAAATCTTCTTCACCCTTCATCTCTTTTTTTTCGAAAACTGATGTAAAATATATTTTGGTGATTTTTTTGACCTTTTGATCTATTCCGCTTAAAAACTACTCGGATTAATAATTTTTATAGTTATAAATAGTTAACCGGATTAAAAGAAGCTTTCAGAAATTCTTAATGTTTGCAATTAATTTATGCGGAAGTATAGTGGATGCATAGTATTTATGCACTGATTTTGAATGGCCAAAGGTTAGGTTTGGTTCTGCGCAACTACTTTAATTTTACGAAATTTAAATGTAGATATTTCAAATGAGTGTGTGGTTTCAGTTGTCCAAGTTAAACAGTTTGAAATATTGTATGTGCTGAACTATACTAGGGAGTTTGAAATTCTAAAACTTCTTAATGGATTAGATATATGCCGAATGTTGCCGCCCGCCGAATGTTGCCGCCCGCCGAATGTTGCCGCACGACGAATGTTGCCGCACGACGAATGTTGCCGCACGACGAATGTTGTCGCCCGACGAATGTTGCCGCACGAAGAGTGTTTGCCGCCCGACGATTGTGGCCGCCCGACGATTGTGGCCGCCCGACGAATGTGGCCGCCCGACGAATGTGGTCGCCCGACGAATGTGGCCGCCCGACGAATGTGGCCGCCCGACGAATGTTTCCGCCCGACAAATGTTGCCGCCCGACAAATGTTATCTGCCGACGAATGTTGCCTGAGATAGGGGCGGAGCCCCCGTGCCTGTTACTCGTGTGTGTGTGACACACATGTCTACATCATTACATGTACCACATCACTCACTCATCTCTGCACAATATCACTTTACAATGTTGTTTTTTATTCTCCAAAATCCAGATTTATTATTATCAAAAGAGAGAATTTGTTGGAACATGGTTCGACACTATCTTGATTTGAGAATAACAAATACTAGTGATTATTGATGTTACTTTTGAGTTTTGAATGTGTGCAGTACATAGGTTGGAAATAGCAATTCATTGAAATGGACAAAAGAGCGAGAAAATTAACTATAATGTCGGCATGATTGGTTAGCGATGACGTTAGCGAAGAAACATTTGCCAAAGTTACAGAGTAGCTAACAGATAACACCTTATCGCTATCGTCAATTTTAAAAACGTAAATATACTTTAACGCCAACAGGTCGGGGGGGGGGGGGGGGGGGGGGGGGGGGGGGGGGGGGGGGGGGGGGGGGGGGGGGGGGGGGGGGGGGGGGGGGGGGGGGGGGGGGGGGGG
>JAWHQI010000214.1:0-72500 GCA_033032865.1 Dactylorhiza incarnata
CCCCCCCCCCCCCCCCCCCCCCCCCCCCCCCCCCCCCCCCCCCCCCCCCCCCCCCCCCCCCCCCCCCCCCCCCCCCCCCCCCCCCCCCCCCCCCCCCCCCCCCCCCCCCCCCCCCCCCCCCCCCCCCACACACACACACACACACTTCGCACAACAATTGGTTCAGGAAAGAAGGTTCCTATACACTCCTAGGTATGTGGAGGGACCTCCAAAATATGACACGACCACCTCGTCAAACAATAAAATACTCTTATGTTCGCTTCTTTGTCTTTTGCCTACAATTCGAACTTTGCGAGCTGAAACATCAGCTTCTTGTGGGCTGAGATCTCAGTTCCAACGAGGGTAATGGAGATCTATAGTGCACTAGGAGCAGGGGATCACAAGGACTTGAAGGCAATTTAGTTTTAGTAGCTTTTATATGATGTTTATGATGGCTCTCTCATTTCATTGGATTTGATAGACTTCACATATGTTGAAATGATTTTGTTTTGATACTCCTGTCATGATTCAATCATTATAAATGTTATTCATGTGATTACTGTAATGGATAAAGTTCTCTCTCTCTCTCTCTCTCCCCTTTCTCTTCTCTCGGGGCCTCTATCAAATAGGTATTTTCTCAACAACAAAAAACTATACCCTTAGATTGAACTACTAAAAACATGTCTTTGATCATGAACTATAATTTGGACTGGCAAAAATCTGCTACACCAAATTTCCAAAAAGTAATCTTGTATATCAAATGTCGATCCTAAAGAGAGAATCTCATAAAATTGTGTCTACAAAGAAGCTAGAGGACGGTCATCGGCCCGAGGGTATTTGTGGAATTTTAAACTGAAGCTCGAATATTTAAACAAAAGGTGAGGACAATTGATACATTCCTCATCGATCAATCAAAATTAAATAGAGTTATAAGACGACTACATAGAAAATAAACTAAGATTAAATCTTTGTACACATGTGCATTATTATACTATATCCCAATATGACACCTAGTAGTAAATGAAACTATTTATAGTCCCAAGAAAATTTTAATTATTGTCATAAATTTTACACAAATCATCAATAAATTTGGGCTTGTGTGTATTGCTCTTATCTTATACATAAGCTATAGTGCTTTAATAATTGTCATAAATTTTACACAAATTACAAATAAATTCGGGCTCAAGTGTATTGATTTTGTCTTATACATATGCTAGTGTGCTTAACATTCAGCACCCCATAATGAGTTGGCTTCAATTGCACCACACTTAAGAACAAAGAAGGTATGAAGGGCCATCCTCCATAGCCTTTCAAGTAAAATTTGCTTGTGAATTGACAGGAACTAAGAAGAAAGGAGAGCAGGACAAAACCTATTTTCTTCCAACTTCTTCCCTTGTATAATTTCACGGCATGCCTGAGAGTCTCATCCTGTGGCAATTCATCAAAGATGTTAGGAAAACTTTGTAAGAGACCATAATTAAAAGAATTTTAATTCACGACTCAGGAATATAACAGAAAGATTTGAAGTACTCAGTTAAAAAGTTAATGAAAACAACTATAGCAATGAAAATTTTGCTATCTAAGATCCAAAATGGAGATTTCTTTATGGCAAGACATGCTCACCTCCTCTGCTGTCCAACCACCTTTTGCTCGCCGTATGGGACCAGTAGTTCTCCTGCAATTCGGAAAAAATAGGTTAAATAACAATATTGATACTATACTGCTCCAAATGTGAAAAAGTTCACAAAGAATTAAGTTGTCTGAAATGACTAAATAAAACCAATAGGGGATAAACTGGCCATATTAAAAATGAGGAGAGTGAAATATATCATGATAGAGCAAATTTATGCAAGAAAATGAACTATAAGATATTCTTTAATGTTAGGAATATAATGAAACAGAGAAAATTAGGAATTATCTTTTAAGATTAAAGACAAAATTGAAAAACAAAGATGTTTCATATACATATCATGAATCAATATTAGATAAAAAATTTGTTAGCTTGCATTAATTAATATTTTATTTTTACTTGTATTTCCCTTTTAATGTATTTCTCCTTGTTGCCCCTCACTCATATATATAAGAGTGAGTCAATGCAAATGATTATGAATGCAATTGAATGTTTCTAACATGGTATAAGAGCCGCCTTAGGGCGAAACCCTCGTCCCCCTCTCCTACATGTGTTCATCTCCACTCTTCCGCATCCCGCACACGTTCGTCGATTCGATTCCGCCTCGTGCAGTGACTCTGCCACTACATTCCTCCCGCTCAACTCCAGCAGACGTCGACTTCCGCAAGTGTTCCGACGGTTCTTGTGTGTATCCGGGCGTGTCCCTCCCTCCTTCCGTCGGTTGTTTGCTAATTCTTCTACAGGCGCCAAAGATGAAGTCCTAGGCCTATTTCCGGTGTCGTTATCTCTTCTTTTTGCGGAGTATATTCTTCATGGATCTTAGTTCTCCCCTCTTCCTATGAGCAAACCCTAGTGGTTCCTTCCTTGATTTTTCTTCCCTTTGATTTCTTGATTTCTATTCTTTGATCATCATACCGGGGAACAACGAATCTCCTACTATCTCTTACAGAACCAGGGCTTCTTCCTCTACCGTGATTTCCGGAGCATCTATCCGGTCAAGTCATGATCACAATACACCACAAATTACTAATACACCTAGATGTCTCATGGCTCTAATTAATTCTCATGGGCCCGATCTATTACTCTTGCCCTGAAGAGCAGGAGGCGGTTTGATTATGTTCGGGGTACTACACCGGAACCTGCACAGACTTCCCCAGATTAGTTGCAATGGGAGTCTGGGAACTCTTTGGTCATGTCCTGGCTTACGAACTCCATGGGGGAATCTAATCTCGAAGCATAAGTAGTACATCGAGCTATTCATCGTTGTCAAATGATAGGCGGGGTCAAATTGAGGACCAAAATGCCCAGTAATCCTAATTAAGGGTGATTTTGGTCCAGCATGAATCTCGATGGTCACGTGGCTCGTCCATCCACCATATATCTTGCAAAGTTATCAACACCCTTCATCCAAGCTCTTTAAACATCGGAAAGGGGAACATAAAAGACTTTCTTACCATTCTCTGAGAAGCACAGTTGAACCAGCTCAACTCGTATTCATATTTAAGTGAGATTCGAAGGATTTTCTGCTTCAGAGAAGCAAAGTAAACCTAAAATATTCTCTCCAGGAAATTCACCGAGCAAGTTATTTCCTTTTTTCTAAAATAACGTCTAAATCCATTACTTCAATGAACATGTTTTTTTGGGCGAAGTAACATATGACATATCACCTTAACAATCCAATGGCTCCGAGAATAGAAAATAGCTTCAAAATAGAAATAAACCAAATGAAATTCAGAAGATCAGGATTTACCTACGGGCCAGCGATGAATTGGCGGGACTAGAAGCATCAGGGGACATCCCGCAGAAACCATAGTTCCCCTCTGAGATCGACGAACACAATGCAGTAACTGACTGTTTGATCTCTACGCAGCCTTCGTCTATCTTCATAGAAGTCATGAGTGTAATCGGTCACATTCCCCGAATCTAATTTCAGCAAGAAGACCGCACAATTCTCATAACGCAACAACGAACGCAGTTCCTAACCAGACGATTCCAAACAACACGATAACAACGGGTAGAGGAAGTAGCCAGATTAAAATAAACCTAGAAGTTCAGATCGGAGACTGTACAAAACCGAACGGAAAAAACCCCCGATCAAGCGGCGGCAGTTGCCAGGGCTGTGGGAATTCAAATAACCGAAACATTTCTAATGGAGAAGACTAGAATAAGGAATGATGAACGGATACCTGTACGAGTATAAAGCGGGCATAGATCAGTTTCGAGATCAACTGAGGAATTTCTAGAGGTTCGAAACCCTCTAATCCAAGAAAGCTATCGCCGAACTGGGAAGCCTTTCAAATAATAATAAAACACCTCTGCCGTTTGAAGGGGGAGAAGATGCAGGGACAGCACGTGACGGCGTGTAACGTGGCCATCAGTCCTTTCGCTTGTTTTCGTAACGGTTACTAACGGCTCCGTTTACGTTGCTGGACTAGTTCAAAACCTCAAACGGCACTGGCTTGCATAGGGTTCGAGGGCCTCAAAGTTTGTGGCCGTCGATTTTAAGGTTTCGGCGCCTGCAGAAGGGAGAGAGACGTACAAGTACAAAAATTCTGTATGGGGCTTGTATATGGTGCATCATACGGAAAAAATAGTTATACAGTATCTGTTTTTATTTTTTCGTAAAAAAATTCACAGAATGTTGATCAATGTATTTTTACGGTCATCTTAAGTATTCATATGCATATATTTTTGTGTGTAAATATACTTATAAGAAAGCGAGTGACAGTGCACGGGGAGCCCCCCGTGCCCTGCGCGAGGGTATCACGGCCATGACGGTATCTTAGACGGCGCTCATGCCGATTGCAATCCCTCGAGCGCACGGTACTACGTCTGTTGCCTCATTTTGTCGTGCGCTCGAGGAATGCGGTCCACACAATCATATAGAAGAAGTTGTCTTTGGTGCAACAATCAAAATTGTCAAATATATCCTCATTCTTTTACTCCAATGATTTAACATATATTATAAAAAATGAAAATTCATAAAATATAATGACTATTTGTGTAATTACAGCTGTTGCGGGTCGCTTAGGGCTCTTGGTAGACCGGTTTACTTGAACCACCTTAGCTCGGGAGCGAACCAAGCGCACAAACAGTCAATTTGAGATTCGTTGATTACACTTGGACATTTTAGCGTGGAAAAACCCGGAAAGGGTAAAAAACCACGTGGTCGGAGTTGTGCCGGCCAAACTTCCACTATCTTCCGGGGGTTACAATTAGAGTCTTAGAAATCGAGCGCGACAGGCCGCCGCTCGTTACAATATTAGAGAGAGAGAGAGGGAGAGAGAGAGAGAGAGCGTTCCGAGGGTGACAGGCCACCTCTCGGAAAAAGCTAACTCTTTTCCTTCTGAGAACAGTAGAGAACGAAAGTGAGAATGCCTTGTCCGCTTTCGTAGAGACGAAAGTGAGAATGTCTTGTCCGCTTTCGCGGAGACGAAAGTGAGAAAGCCTTGTCCGCTTTCGTGGAGACGGAAGTGAGAGCCTTGTCCGCTTTCGCGGAGACGAAAGTGAGAAAGCCTTGTCCGCTTTCGTGGAGACGGAAGTGAGAGCCTTGTCAGCCTTCGTGAAAGCGGAAAACTTCAAGTCCACGAAGGAGATCTTCAAGTGCCGAAGGAGAAATCCGTGGAAATCTTCAAGGAGCTCTCTCTGGGCATTCAAGCCGGATCCTCTCAAATGAAGCCTAGGAGGTCCTTTTATAGTTTTGGTCGGGGGTAGCCCGGTAATTTTGCCGCTGTAACCACCATAACTACCTGAGAGGACGAATCATATTTTCCGATTCAGAGCCCACGGATCACCATTTTTCGTAAATGACCATGCTACCCTTCGAGGAAAGGCGACAAGCTGTTCCTGAAAAGTGAGAAACTGAAAAGACAAAAAGTGAGCGAGCCGAGTCGGAAAAGTGAGCGTGATAGAAAGACAAAAAGTGAGCGAGCCGAGTCGGAAAAGTGAGCGTGCTCTGAGCGCGCTCAGAACAACGAACATTGAAACGCTTTGGTCACGTTGCGAGGCGTTCTGAGCGAACGGTGGAACGGAGAGTCGCGCCCCTAAGGAGAAAGCGAACTCCGACCACACCCGGCGAGGGGATGCGGTTTCGGCCGCATCCCCCGCGGAAGGAGACTCGACCGCATCCCCCATGGGGGGGCGCGGTTTGGCCGCACCCCCCATGGGGGGGGGGGCGGCTGGGCCGCACCCCCCGACGGGGGGGGGGGGGGGGGTGCGGTTTGGCCGCACCCCCCCATGGGGGGTGCGGTTTGGCCGCACCCCCCCATGGGGGGTGCGGCTTGGCCGATCTGGCCGCACCCCCCCATGGGGGGTGCGGCTTGGCCGACCTGGCCGCACCCCACGTGAGTGGGGGGCGGGCTATCCGCACCCCACTTGGTGGGAGGCTGACGCACCTCGGTAGCGGGGCGCGGCTCCGTGAACTCCCGGCGCCGTTTACGGTGTGACGTGCTTGAGCGACGGATCCTCCACTTCCGCGATCATGGGCTTGACTGCTGGCCCCACCTCTCTTTAGCGAGATTTTCTCTGTACGCACCCCAAGGCCTTTATGGATATGTAACATAAGCCCCCCAAACCTTCGGAGTCTGAATCTCTGTACGAGGAGTTCGGAGGTTTTGATTTTTCCGTGGCGGCTTAATCCACTGCTCTATTCACGACGCCTTGGGTAGGAATTGCTGTCGAAGGGTGAGTGTGTGGTTGACTTTGTTTCTTTGTTCTGGTTAGGCATTTCTCGCTCTGCGCTGAGTTGTGATAGCCCCCTGATGGTCCTGCTGCCCTGGTTGCTGACGAAGTGTTGATTAAGGGAAGACGCTTTAAGTTGGCCGGTGAAGGGCGTTGGTTCCCTGAGATTGTTGCTGGCTTGCTGCCTAGCATTGATATCCGAATAGGTTGGGTGCTTTCTGCAAAATAACAGATGAACTTGCGCGGTTCTGAGCCAGCGACTTTTATAGAAAATTATCTTGCGCAAGTCTGTGTTTGCGGCTTTTTTGCACGAGTCTGTGCTCGCGGCTTTTTTGCACGAGTCTGTGATCGCGGCTTTTTTGCACGAGTCTGTGCTCGCGGCTTGGCCGGTGAATAGCGGGTGTATTCAAACCGAGGTGAACGCAAGGGGGGAAGGCCCTTACAACACCGGGACTCGACGACGGAGGAGAAGGGCGAACCTTCAATCGACAGCGGTGCAAAGTCCCCGGGGCAAGGCCCCGAAGTGGCCGGTGAATAGAAGGTGTATTCAAACCGAGGGTGAACGCAAGGGGGGCAGGCCCCTACGACACCGGGACTCGACGGCGGAGGAGAAGGGCGAACCTTCAATCGACGGCGGTGCAAAGTCCCCGGGGCAAGGCCCCGAAGTGGCCGGTGAATAGCGGGTGTATTCAAATCGGGGGCGAACATAAGGGGGGCAGGCCCCTACGACGCCGGGACTCGACGGCGGAGGAGAAGGGCGAACCTTCAATCGACGGCGGTGCAAAGTCCCCGGGGCAGGCCCCGAAGTAAAAAAATTTCTTTATTTAATATATGTGGCAAAGTATATGCATATTTTCATAGTAAGAAGTTGTTTTACACATAGTTTTTTCAATATAGGATGGGTTCGCACGAGTCTGAGCTCGCGGCTTAGTACATAACATGAGATAAGATAGATTTGCATGAGTCTGAGCTCGCCGCTTTGCATACATAATATAGGATAGATTTGCACGAGTCTGAGCTCGCGGCTTTCTTCTTGATAGAAGACTTGATGTTGCTGATAGAAGCGGCGCAGGTTCTGAGCGTTCTAGGTGTGTGGTAGAGTCTTTCCTTCCGCTGTTCTGAGCTTGTATGTTCCGGGTTTTACGATCGCAGTGACAACGTACGGACCTTCCCAGGTGGGTGAGAGTTTATCTCCTTGGGGGCCCTTTCCAGCCGCCTCGATGCTGCGCAGGACGAGATCTCCTATGTTGATTGGTCTGGGCTTCACCCTTCTGTCATAGAGCCGAGATACGCGCCTTTGGTAAGAGGCGGCACGCTGGGCGGCGTCGTCCCGGACTTCGGGGATTAGGTCAAGGTTTTCCCGAAGCAGTCCGTCATTCTTGCTGGGATCGAAGGTTAGCACTCGAGTGCTCGGAATGCCGATGTCGATGGGGATGACCGCTTCAGTACCGTAACAGAGGTTATATGGCTTCTCTCCTGTGGGAGTCCTCTCTGTTGTTCGATATGCCCATAGTACGTTTGGGAGTGCGTCTACCCATTGTCCCCCGGCTTCTTCCAGGCGCGTCTTCAATCCTTTGAGGATGGTGCGGTTCGTAACTTCTACTTGTCCGTTGGTTTGCGGATGTGCTACGGCGGTATGACGGAGGTTGATCTTCAGGTCCTCGCACATCTTAGTGAAGGAATTCCCGGTGAACTGAGTGTCGTTGTCGGCAATGATTGTTGATGGGATACCGAAGCGGCAGACGATGTTTTTCCAGACACATTGTTTAGCGTTCTCTTCTGTGATTTTGGCTAGGGGTTCCGCTTCTATCCACTTGGTGAAGTAATCGATGGCTAGAATGATGAACTTCCTCTGTCCGGAAGCCAGAGGTAGGGGGTCGAGGAAGTCGACTCCCCATTGCGCGAACGGCCACGCGCTTTGGAGTGTGGAGAGCGCGACCGGGGGTTGATGAGGCACGTTGGCATGCAGCTGACAGCTCCTGCATTTTTGGACCAGCTCGGTCGCGTCCTTCTTCATTGTCGGCCAATAGAAGCCTTGGCGTAGAATCTTTTGTGCCAACGCCTTTCCGCCTAGATGTTCTCCGCAGACTCCCCCATGCACTTCTCTGAGGGCGTAGTCTGACTCGCCCGCCGGTAGGCACTTTAGATGTGGTCCTGAGAATGCCCGCTTGTAGAGCTCCCCGTCCACGATAGTAAACGATGCCGCCCGCATCCGTAATCTGCGTGCTTCTAGGCGGTCTTCAGGGAGGTGTCCGTGCTCGAGGTAAGCTCATAAGGGGGTCATCCAGGATGACTCTTCCTGGTGGATGGTCGCGACCTCCCACGGTCCTTGAATACTCGGAATCACGATCTCTTCTATTCGGCGTCTTCGAGATTGGTAGCGAGGTATTTCGCCATCTGGTCTCTCTTGGCCTCGTAGTCTCCTTCGACTTGTGAGACTACGAGTTGAGAGTCTGCGTAGATAGTTAGGTTCTCTACTTTGCAATTGATGGCGAGTCGAAGACCGGCGATCAGCACCTCGTACTTTGCAATGTTGTTTGTCGCAGGGAATTTTAACCGGAGTCCGTAATCCAAGGTGATCCCATCGGGACTTATGAGGAGCAATCCCGCTCCGGCCCCTTCAGCTCCAGAGGCACCGTCGACATAGAGAGTCCAACAGGGGCCAGTGGTGCCTTCGACAGGTGCTGCTTCTGGTGGGATGGTGTATTCCGCAACAAAGTCGGCGAGTACTTGCGACTTGATGTCTGGTCGGGGCAGGAATTGAATGTCAAACTCGCCGAGTTTCACGGCCCACTTCACTAGTCTTCCTGAGACTTCTGGTTTCTGGAGGATTGCTCGTAGTGGGAGTTGTGTCAACACTTTTACTGTATGAGCTTGGAAGTAGGGCCGAAGCTTCCTCGCGGAAAAGACAAGGGCCAAGGCTGTCTTGTCCGCTGCTGGATATCTGGTTTCAGTGTCGGAGAGGACTTTGCTGAGGTAGTAGATTGGTCGTTGCACCCCTCCCTCATCTTTTACGAGCACCGAGCTAAGTGTCGTAGACGACACAGCCACATATAAGAATAGAGTTTCTCCGGAGGTGGGCTTTGACAGAAGAGGTGGTGAAGCCAGGTATTGTTTGAGTAGTTCGAACGCCACCTGGCACTCGTCGGTCCACTGGAAGCCGGAGTGGCGCGCTCCCCGGAGGATTTTGAAGAAGGGGAGGTACTTGTCTCCCGTTCGTGACAAGAAACGGGATAACACAGCGATCCTCCCGTTCAGGCGTTGCACTTCCTTAATTGAGTGAGGTGGCGACATATCCTCCAACGCCTTGATCTTCTCGGGGTTGGCCTCGATCCCCTGATGGGTTACCATGAAACCCAAGAACTTTCCCGCCGTCACACCAAATGCACATTTGCTGGGGTTGAGCCGCATCTGGAAGCGACGGAGAAGCTGAAAGCACTTTCCCAAGTCTCTCAAGTGGTCGCAAAGGTGGACGCTTTTGACTAACATGTCATCCACGTACACCTCCATTGTTTCTCCAATGAGGCTCTTGAAGATCTTGTTCATCAGTCTTTGGTAGGTGGCTCCGGCGTTCTTAAGGCCGAACGACATCACTTTGTAGCAGTAGACTCCTCTGTCGGTGCGGAAGGCGGTATGTTCCTCGTCCACGGGATTCATCCTTATCTGGTTGTAGCCGAAATAAGCATCCATGAAGCTAAGTAGCTCGTGTCCGGCAGTCGCGTCGACGAGCTGGTCGATCCTCAGGAGGGGGAAGCTGTCCATTGGACATGCCTGGTTCAGATTGCTGTAGTCGACGCACATTCGCCATTTCCCGGAGGCCTTTTTCACCATGACCACGTTGGCAAGCCACGTGGGGTATTCCGCTTCGCGTATGAATCGTGCTTCTAGGAGTTTGTCTACTTCCTCTTCGATTGCCTTCAACCGCTCGGGGGCAAAGTTCCTCTTCTTTTGGATTACAGGCCGGCAGGCGGGGTTGATATTTAGAGAGTGATAAATGACTTCGGGATCTACCCCGGGCATGTCTTCTGGGCTCCAAGCGAAAATATCTTCGTTCTCCTGCAGAAAGGTTGTGAACTCTTCCCGCTCTTCTTGTGACAAGAGCGACCCAACCTGAACAGTCCGAGTCGGGTCTCGTTGGGAGAGCGGTACTTCTACTAGCCCTTCGACGGGCGCTCCTCTTTGCAGAGTAGCTTCGTCTCGCAGATCGAAGTTATTGATGTTGAGAGCGGTTGCCTTTGCTGGCTGAGCTTGCTTCAGATAACAGGTTCTGGCTGCCTCCTGGTTCCCTCTCACGACCCCTATGCCGGCGGCGGTCGGGAACTTCAAGGCCAGATGCAGAATTGATGGGACTGCTCCAAAGATAGACTGGAGTGGTCTCCCGAAGATGGCATTGTAGGCGGAAGTGGATTCCACCACCACGAACTGGATGCTGTATGTTGATTGTTTCAGAAACTCGCCCAATGTGACTGGGAGAGTGATCATGCCTTGAACAGGGACAGGTCGATTGTCGAAGCCGTAGACGGGCCCGGCTGCAGGGCTGAGCTGGTCCTTTGTGAGCTTCATACTTTGCAAGGTAGAAAGGAACAGAACATCAACTGAGCTTTCGTTATCGACCAATATCCTCCTCACGTTAAAGCAGGGGTCCCCGATCCCTGCGCTGATTACGAGGGGATCCTGGTGCGGTAGTCGTAATCTTTGCAGGTCTTCTTCTCCGAAGGCGATCGTAGTGTCCTGTTTGAGCTTCTTATATTCGTGGTCTCTCGGGGGTTTGGCAATCGAGAGGATTTGCGCCGCTAGGACGGGAGGTCCAGCGATCGTTTCGATTTCCCCCACCATCGGTCTTCCTCCTTTCGCGCCCCGGGGAGCGGGAGGCTGCTCCCTTGCATCCCTAGGCTGTTGATGCTGATTGGGGACCTGGCCTTGTAGGAATATCCCTAGGAGTCCCTGACAGACGAGACGTTCGATTTCGTCTTTAAGTCTGCTACATTCTTCGGTGGTATGCCCGGTCCCCCGATGGAACTCGCAATACCTGGACTGATCACCCCTTGGGTTTGGGGCTAACGCCCGAGGTGCGCGGAGCTCTGGGTTGTTCTGAATGACATAGAGTACCTTTGTTCTGGTAGTATTCAACGGAGTGTTGACCCTGGGAGGCTGCGGACCCATGTCTCTTCGGGGGTCGCGGCGACGTTCGTCGTTACGGCGTCCCTCGTCACGCCGCTCTTCTCGTCCGCGAGGGGCTTGATCTGACCCCCTCTTTCTTCCTTGGCTACCTTCGAACTGCCGACGGTGCGCTTCGATGGCCTTGTCAGCAGCTATCTGAGCTTCAACCCGATGAACGAGGTCAGGGTAACTTGGCACGGTTTCTCTCATTAGGGCCGAGTAGAAACCACTCGGGCGGAGGCCTCCGAGGAAAACTCCTCGCAGGAGTTCGGGGTCGACTCCCAGAATTTGTCGAGCCTCAGAGGTGAAGTGTCGGAAAAAGTCCTTCAAAGTTTCTCCATCGTTCTGGCGGACTCCCGAGAGATGGGAGGGATCTCGGACAATCCTACGATTGTCTATGAACTGGTCCATGAACTGCTGCGCCATTTCTGCGAAGTTGTTGATGGCCCCATCTCGCAGGGAGTGGAACCAAGTGCGTGCTTGCCCCTTCAGGGTTGCTGGGAACACTTGACAAAGGAGTTGATCAGGGGCACTGTAAATCCTCATAACGGTGGTGAAGTGATTGACGTGTTCCAGGGGGTCGTCCGTCCCATCGAACGTTTCGATGTTGGGAAGCTTGAAGCCGTTCGGAATTGGATGAGCCAAGACTTGAGGCGATAGGGGGGAGCCGCGGTGTGCGGGACGGCGGGCGAGAGTTGCGCGTCGTCCTGCTTGGGCGTACTTTACTTCTATCATGTCGCGTATTTCCTCTCGCGTGGTTCTTTCCACTGCTCGGACGGGAGCAGCTCTTCCTTGGCGGGGGTGATGAGGGTCAGCCTCCGGTCCTCTGACCGGCGGAGCAGGTTGTGCGGAGCTTGCAGCGTCAGAGAAATCTTCAGAGACTTCATCTTCCCGAACGGCTCCCTCGACCGGAGCATGATTCGGAACTGGTGGTGGCGGAGCGTTTGATGCTGGAGGCTGAATGAGAACTCGAGGTGCCCCTAGGTTTCTCATGAGAGTCAGCATCTCGGCTTGTTGCTCTTCCATTTGCCGAATGAGACCTTCCAGAACTGTCGCAGGCATAAACACTGCCTCTTCTGCGAGAGGCGCATTGATGAGCGAGTGGGAGGGAGCTGGGTCGATGCGTCCTTCCGGCATTGATCCTTCAGTAGTTCTGGGAATGTTCCCACAGATGGCGCCAAACTGTTGCGGGTCGCTTAGGGCTCTTGGTAAACCGGTTTACTTGAACCACCTTAGCTCGGGAGCGAACCAAGCGCGCAAACAGTCAATTTGAGATTCGTTGATTACACTTGGACTTTTTAGCGTGGAAAAACCTGGAAATGGTAAAAAACCACGTGGCCGGAGCTGTGCCGACCAAACTTCCACTATCTTCCGGGGGGTTACAATTAGAGTCTTAGAAGTCGAGCGCGACAGGCCGCCGCTTGTTACAATATTAGAGAGAGAGAGAGAGCGTTCCGAGGGTGACATGCCACCTCTCAGAAAAAGCTAAGTCTTTTCCTTCTGAGAACGGTAGAGAACGAAAGTGAGAATGCCTTGTCCGTTTTCGTAGAGACGAAAGTGAGAATGCCTTGTCCGCTTTCGCGGAGACGAAAGTGAGAAAGCCTTGTCCGCTTTCGTGGAGACGGAAGTGAGAGCCTTGTCCGCTTTCGCGGAGACGAAAGTGAGAAAGCCTTGTCCGCTTTCGTGGAGACGGAAGTGAGAGCCTTGTCCGCTTTCGTGGAGACGAAAGTGAGAGCCTTGTCCGCTTTCGTGAAGGCGAAAAACTTCAAGTCCACGAAGGAGATCTTCAAGCGCCGAAGGAGAAATCCGTGGAAATCTTCAAGGAGCTCTCTCTGGGCATTCAGGCCGGATCCTCTCAAATGAAGCCTAGGGGGTCCTTTTATAGTTTTGACCGGGGGTAGCCCGGTAATTTTGCTGCTGTAACCACCATAACTACCTGAGAGGACGAATCATATTTTTCGGTTCAGAGCCCACGGATCACCATTTTTCGTAAATGACCATGCTGCCCTTCGAGGAAAGGCGACAAGCTGTTCCTGAAAAGTGAGAAACTGAAAAGGCAAAAAGTGAGCGAGCCGAGTCGGAAATGTGAGCGTGCTAGAAAGACAAAAAGTGAGCGAGCCGAGTCGGAAAAATGAGCGTGTTCTGAGCGCGCTCAGAAGCGTTCTGAGCGCGCTCAGAAGCGTTCTGAGCGCGCAACGAACATTGAAGCGCTTTGGCCACGTTGCGAGGCGTTCTGAGCGAACGGTGGAACGGAGAATTGCGCCCCCTAAGGAGAAAGCGAACTCCGACCACACCCGGCGAGGGGATGCGGTTTGGCCGCACCCCCCTATGGGGGGGTGCGGTTTGGCCGCACCCCCATGGGGGGGGGGGGGGGGGGGGGCGCGGTTTGGCCGCACCCCCCTATGGGGGGCGCGGCTGGGCCGCACCCCCTATGGGGGGTGCGGTTTGGCCGCACCCCCCATGGGGGTGCGACTTGGCCGACCTGGCCGCACCCCACGTGAGTGGGGGGCGGGCTATCCGCACCCCACTTGGTGGGGTGCGGACGCACCTCGGTAGCGGGGCGCGGCTCCGTGCACTCCCGGCGCCGTTTACGGTGTGACGTGCTTGCGCGACGGATCCTCCACTTCCGCGATCATGGGCTTGACTGCTGGCCCCACCTCTCTTTAGCGGGATTTTCTCTGTACGCACTGTAACACCCCTGATTTTTCTAGTAATTAATTAATTCAGTGATAGCGTGTTTATGACGTCGGGGCGTTACTTTTAACGTCGAGTTAGCGGCGCGTCGCCGTTTGCGCGTTTTCGCGTCCGTTAGGGTCAAATCGACCCATTTTGGAGACTACCCGGAATCGGAAATTTTTACGTTAGGAAATTAGATTATTTAATTTTAGGCTTGCCTGTCAAGTTTCGTCGCGATCCGAGCCATTTTGGAGGCTCGGCGCATTTTAGAAGTTTTGTATGTATTTAAAGTTCGCCGTAACTTCCGTCATTTATATCTCGAAAACGGCACGTCAGATTTTGATTCCAACTTCGCCGTTGGATTCGTAGCGCCGCCGTTTACCTTAGGCGAAATTTTCGTTGGATTCAACATTCGTTTAATTTTTAATGAAAAAATAATAATAATAATAATATTAGTATTATTATTATAATTGATCGTATGTTTATATTTATACATTTATGCAACTGCATTCGTCGACCTCGCTGCATTCGTCGACCTCACCCCCCCTTTTCTTTCAGCATGCATTCGTCGATCACTTTTCTAGCATGCATTCTTCGATCAGCTTTTCCCCCTCTAGAAAAATTTTCTTCCATGCATTTTTGAGGGAGATCGGACCGGTAGGGAGCAAACCGGTTTGCTTCGGAAAAATTTTCTATATATATAAACATATATATATATATATATATATATAAAGCAGCGTTCGACGAATACCCCCCTCGTCGTTCGACGAATGATAAAATAATAATATTATTATTATTATAATTGTATATGTATATATACATGCGCCGTTCGACAAATTAGTCTCCGCTCGACAAACCAGTTTCAGCCCCCGTTCGACATATTTAAGCAGCGCCGTTCGACAAACTTAAGCCGTTCGATGAATCCGGCCGTTCGACAAATCTGCCGCTCGGCAAATTTACCCGTTCGACTTTAGCCTTTTCTATTAATAATAATAATAATGATATTTTTATTATTATTAATCCTTCTATTAATAATAATAATAATAATAATAATATTATTATTATTATTAAAATTATGTTATGTTGTCTAAAAGAAAACGAACTCAACCTCCCCTTCTTCTTCTTCTTCATTCTGTCTGAACCAGAGAGAAAAAAAAAAGAGCGACGGGGGTGTCGATTTCTTGAATCTTCCAGACGCCGCCGACGGAGCTCCAGTGGTCGAAATCGCGAGCCGAGCATAGATTCGGAAAGCTCTCGACGAGAGCTTCGTTCTCGTGGTAATTTCCTTCCGTTTCGTGAAACTTTTTTGTTAGGTCTTTTGTGCCCTAACCTCTTTTAGCCCGATCTCTTGTAGATCTTGACTCCTCCCGCCTTCTCTTAACCCGATCTGCAACGTGGAGCGATTCAGAGAGTTTTTCCAGCAAAACCTAAGGCAAGTGGTGTTCTTGCTCTTGCTCTTTTCTTTGCCATATAACAGCTACAAGCCGGTGCTCTTGATCTAACTGTGCCACATCTCCATTTTATTCTCTATTATTTCTGCTAATAATTTGACATTGTGCCAGTTAATAAAAGGATTTTTATTAGCACCATATCCCCTTGATTTTCTCATTTTCTACTTGCAATATGGTATGATATGTTCTGTTGGGCCTCGCCCTTTGTTCCTTGAAAGAATCATGAAAAAAAATGTGAATAATCTATTGGAGGTCGTACACGATGTTGGCGGTGCCACCGGTGCGATGCTCTTTTAATTTAATAAATTCTGTTGGAGGTCGTACACGATGTTGGCGGTGCCACCGGTGCGATGCTCTTTTAATTTAATAATTTCTGTTGGAGGTCGTACACGATGTTGGCGATGCCACCGGTGCGGTGCTCTGAGGGTCGTGACGATGTGAGAGGGTTATTATCCCCGCACGGCTTCTCTTTTTTCTGATGAGCTGATCAGTCTCTATAATTCTGAACAAGAGTAACATGATTAATAATTTGAAGGTTGATGATTCTTTTCTTTTGCTTATGGCGAGTTTCGTCATCGCCTGCGTTCTCACCTTTGTTTGGTGAGCGTTTTCTGCTGATTTTTAGTTGCTTCTGCTGCATCCTTTTCTGCTGATTATTAGATTCTGCTGCTGGTTCTTTTCCTGTTGATTATTTGCTGCTAGCTTTGACATCACTAATCCTTGCAGCTTCTGTTTCCCTCCGGTCTCGCGGAGGTTTGCTTACTTTCTTGTTTTCTGCACCACTTGTACTTGCTTCTGAGGTGTTCTTTCTTTGAATGCCTTAGGTTTTGGGCAGTAACAGGTATTAGTGCGGAGTTGCTTTAGTTGCCGTCTTCTGACTCTCTTGAGGTAGGGTGTTGAAACCAGTTTCCCGGTTTCAGCGTTCGAAAGGGGGTTGCGACTAACTCTTACTTGACCTAAGCCTTGACTCTTGACCGGTCACTAAGAACTAAGAGACTCAGACCTGATGACAACTAGAGTCTAGGAACAGACCCCTTAAGCTTCAGCGTGGAGGTCCCACCGCACACCTGGAAGCCCACTCGGAACTTCCCCTCCCAAGCCAATGCTGAGCCTGAGAACCTTGGAGGGCACTAAGAACCACCTCACCATCCACCTTCAATGACAGGGGGAGGGGAGGGGTAGTGCTTGCTCACACGTGAGGGAGGGGGTAGAGACCAACCCAACCCAAAGTGCCCATGGGGGTCTATTTATAGACTTTCCCAAAAATGGACTGCGGATAGCAAAAATCCTGCTATCCGCAGTCCAACCATGACCGCAACCAACCACGCATGAGGGGGGGGGGGGGGGGGGGGGGGGCGAGTGGGACTCGAAGTGCCCACTCCCCCCTCACGGGAGGTCATACCGACCTCCCCACCCATGCCGGGCGAGTGGGATGACCCCTCCCACTTGCCCCCAAGGTAGCCGGCGAGTGGGGGTGTCCCTCCCACTCGCCCGGCGAGTGGGAGGGCTCTCCCACTCAACCGGCGAGTGGTCGGGCTTCTCCCACTCGCTCGGCGAGTGGGAGGATCCCTCCCACTCGCCCGGGTGAGTGGGGGAGATCCTCCCACTCCTCCCGCAAAGAGCCGGTGAGTGGGCGGATTTCTCCCATTCGCCCAAGGGTGACTGTCGAGTGGGAGTTTCCTCCCACTCGACCAAAGAGTGTCGGGCGAGTGGGAGGATTCCTCCCACTCGACTGAAGGGAGTCGGGGTAGCGGACGCTCCCTCCGCCTCTCCCGCGGCCTCTTTTTGCCTTGATCCGGGTCGACCGTCTCCACGCGGTCGTTTTGTCCGTCTCAGTCGCCTTCGTTATCTTGGCCTCGTCCGGGTCGGGTCACACCGACTCGGGAAATATGATGGTTGTATATAATCCCCGCTCTTTGCAAGCTTGACTCAAGCTCGGAAAGAAAGTCCAACCCACCTATTTGACGAGTAGGTGGGACCTTAGGGCAATCCACGAAAGGATCCGCCAACGGGACATCCCTGCCGAGTTTTTCGGTTGATCCTGACTTGAGACGGAAGGTGAACCTTTCTCCACTAAAGAACCCTCCTATGGGCCGAGCCCAACTGGAGGTGGAGAAAGCTCAACACCTTGGGTCGGATTAACCTCGACCTGAGGTGGAGGAAAAACTCAGCACCTCTAGTCGAGTCGAACTCAACCTGAGATGGAGGGAACTCAACATCTCTAGTCGAGTCGAACTCAACCTGAGATGGAGGGAACTCAACATCTCTAGTCGAGTCGAACTCCACCTGAGATGAAGGGAACTCAACATCTCCAGTCGAGTCGAACTCAACCTGAGATGGAGGGAACTCAACATCTCCAGTCGAGTCGAACTCAACCTGAGATGGAGGGGACTCAACATCTCCCGTCGAGTCGAACTCAACCTGAGATGGAGGGAACTCAACATCTCTAGTCGAGTCGAACTCCACCTAAGATGGAGGGGACTCAACATCTCTAGTCGAGTCGAACTCAACCTGAGATGGAGGGGACTCAACATCTCTAGTCGAGTCGAACTCAACCTGAGATGGAGGGCACTCAACATCTCTAGTCGAGTCGAACTCAACCTGAGATGGAGGGAACTCAACATCTCTAGTCGAGTCGAACTCAACCTGAGATGGAGGGAACTCAACATCTCTAGTCGAGTCGAACTCAACCTGAGATGGAGGGAACTCAACATCTCTAGTCGAGTCGAACTCAACCTGAGATGGAGGGAACTCAACATCTCTCAGGGAGCAGAGCTCAACTGGAAGTGGAGGCAGCTCAACGAGATCCCGCGCGCTGGTTTCTCTTCTCGCCTGCTGAAGCCCAAAGACAGCTGAGGGAGAAAGGAGAGAGAAAGAGGCGAACCTTCGAGGGCAGCGACGGCTGCCCCACCTTGCCCTGCTGAAGCCGAGTGTACTCGCAGGAGGATTGTGACGTCAACGACCCAAGCCCTGGGGAGCCGCCTTCATGAGGCGGATGCTCTCCGAGACAGCTGGAGGGGAGTCTCTGCCGATGACATCCTGCATGAGTCCTCCCCTTCTCCCGCGCGACCCGACTCGTCTCCTTACAGCAGTGGCTATTCCCCCTGAACGTGAGGGTGGCCAGGGACTTCTTCTCTTCTTTGGCTCCTTGTAGGAGCCATGTATTTCCTGCATACCTGTTTCCTTTAATCTTTCTCCCTTTACTGCTTGAGGACTTGATACCTTACTTGAACCAATCGCCGTGTAGTCGATTGAACCGATGAGTTTCCCATATGCCGATATGACTGAGTCTGTGGAGTGGTCTCTTTTAGTCAGGGATCCTACCGATTGGAGGTGGAAGTACCCATCCACGCCCTAGGTGCTTAGTTCAACCGGGGGTGGAGGAACTCAACGTCTTCCCAATCCGACTGGAGGTGGGAGTACCCATCCACGTCCTGGGAGTCTTAGCTCAACCGGGGGTGGAGGAACTCAACGGCTTCCCAGTCCCCTTACCGATGGGAGGTGGAAGTATCCATCCGTGTCCTAGGTGCTTACCTTCACCTGGAGGCAGAGGAACTCAACGCCTTCCTAATCCGACTGGAGGTGGGAGTACCCATCCACGCCCTGGGAGTCTTAGCTCAACCGGGGGTGGAGGAACTCAACGCCTTCCCAGTCTGACTGGAGGTGGAAGTATCCATCCATGTCCTGAGAGTCTTAGCTCAACCGGGGGTGGAGGAACTCAATGCCTTCCCAATCTGACCGGAGGTGGAAGTATCCATCCATGTCCTGGGAGTCTTAGCTCAACTGGGGGTGGAGGAACTCAACGCCTTCCCAATCTGACTGGAGGTGGAAGTATCCATCCATGTCCTGGGAGTCTTAGCTCAACCGGGGGTGGAGGAACTCAACGCCTTCCCAATCTGACCGGAGGTGGAAGTATCCATCCATGTCCTGGGAGTCTTAGCTCAACCGGGGGTGGAGGAACTCAACGCCTTCCCAATCTGACTGGAGGTGGAAGTATCCATCCATGTCCTGGAAGTCTTAGCTCAACCGGGGGTGGAGGAACTCAACGCCTTCCTAATCCGACTGGAGGTGGAAGTATCCATCCATGTCCTGGGAGTCTTAGCTCAACCGGGGGTGGAGGAACTCAACGCCTTCCCAATCTGACTGGAGGTGGAAGTATCCATCCATGTCCTGGGAGTCTTAGCTCAACCGGGGGTGGAGGAACTCAACGCCTTCCCAATCTGACTGGAGGTGGAAGTATCCATCCATGTCCTGGGAGTCTTAGTTCAACCGGGGGTGGAGGAACTCAACGCCTTCCCAATTTGACTGGAGGTGGAAGTATCCATCCATGTCCTGGGAGTCTTAGCTCAACCGGGGGTGGAGGAACTCAACGCCTTCCTAATCCGACTGGAGGTGGAAGTATCCATCCATGTCCTGGGAGTCTTAGCTCAACCGGGGGTGGAGGAACTCAACGCCTTCCCAATCTGACTGGAGGTGGAAGTATCCATCCATGTCCTGGGAGTCTTAGCTCAACCGGGGGTGGAGGAACTCAACGCCTTCCTAATCCGACTGGAGGCGGGAGTACCCATCCACGTCCTGGGAGTCTTAGCTCAACCGGGGGTGGAGGAACTCAACGCCTTCCCAATCTGACCGGAGGTGGAAGTATCCATCCATGTCCTGGGAGTCTTAGCTCAACCGGGGGTGGAGGAACTCAACGCCTTCCCAATCTGACCGGAGGTGGAAGTATCCATCCATGTCCTGGGAGTCTTAGCTCAACCGGGGGTGGAGGAACTCAACGCCTTCCCAGTCTCCTTACCGATTGGAGGTGAAAGTACTCATCCGCGTCCTAGGTGCTTACCTTCACCTGGAGGCAGAGGAACTCAACGTCTTCCCAATCGATTGTTGAACCGCGAGTCGACCTGACGAGTCCCCCATCTACCGGCATGACTGAGCCGGCGGGGGATCTCCAGTCAGGGTTCTTAGATCAGGGTATTACCCCAGAACCCTTTTTCATTCGTAGTTTGTCTATTACAACTTCACTACCCTACGCCCTTCTAGGACACTTTATTACACCTCGCCCTTCTTGGGCACTTCACTTACATCTCGCCCTTCCTGGGCACTTCACTTACATCTCGCCCTTCCTGGGCACTTCACTTACATCTCGCCCTTCCTGGGCACTTCACTTGGCCGCACGCTCCTTGGTCTTCTTCTTCGCCACTTCTTCCGTCTCCGAAACTCCTTCTTGGCCCTTCCGGGTGAAGTTACTCCCCCTTGGTTGGACGGGGGAGTTCTTATCGCCTCCCTGTAGGTGGTGTCGAGCACTCGCCGCGAGTGGAGGGTGTGACCTGCAGGAGCTCCAGGATCCCTTTACTGAACTCATCGACGTCGCCTTTCTTCACATACTCGCATGCCGGAGGCGAGTCTCCCAACTCGTCGCTTCCAGCCATGAGACATGGCTCAGAGCTTTCCGAACTAGTCGCTTCCACGCTCACCGCACCAGAATGTTGAAACCAGTTTCCCGGTTTCAGCGTTCGAAAGGGGGTTGCGACTAACTCTTACTTGACCTAAGCCTTGACTCTTGACCGGTCACTAAGAACTAAGAGACTCGGACCTGATGACAACTAGAGTCTAGGAACATACCCCTTAAGCTTCAGCGTGGAGGTCCCACCGCACACCCGGAAGCCCATTCAGAACTTCCCCTCCCAAGCCAATGCTGAGCCTGAGCACCTTGGAGGGCACTAAGAACCACCTCACCGTCCACCTTCAATGACAGGGGGAGGGGAGGGGTAGTGCTTGCTCACACGCGAGGGAGGGGGTAGAGACCAACCCAACCCAAAGTGCCCATGGGGGTCTATTTATAGACTTTCCCAAAAATGGACTGCGGATAGCAAAAATCCTGCTATCCGCAGTCCAACCATGACCGCAACCAACCACGTATGAGGGGGGGCGAGTGGGACTCGAAGTGCCCACTCCCCCCTCACGGGAGGTCATACCGACCTCCCCACCCATGCCGGGCGAGTGGGATGACCCCTCCCACTTGCCCCCAAGGTAGCCGGCGAGTGGGCGTGTCCCTCCCACTCGCCCGGCGAGTGGGAGGGCTCTCCCACTCAACCGGCGAGTGGTCGGGCTTCTCCCACTCGCTCGGCGAGTGGGAGGGTCCCTCCCACTCGCCCGGGTGAGTGGGGGAGATCCTCCCACTCCTCCCGCAAAGAGCCGGTGAGTGGGCGGATTTCTCCCATTCGCCCAAGGGTGACTGTCGAGTGGGAGTTTCCTCCCACTCGACCAAAGAGTGTCGGGCGAGTGGGAGGATTCCTCCCACTCGACTGAAGGGAGTCGGGGTAGCGGACGCTCCCTCCGCCTCTCCCGCGGCCTCTTTTTGCCTTGATCCGGGTCGACCGTCTCCACGCGGTCGTTTTGTCCGTCTCAGTCGCCTTCGTTATCTTGGCCTCGTCCGGGTCGGGTCACACCGACTCGGGAAATATGATGGTTGTATACAATCCCCGCTCTTTGCGAGATTGACTCAAGCTCGGAAAGAAAGTCCAACCCACCTATTTGACGAGTAGGTGGGACCTTAGGGCAATCCACGAAAGGATCCGCCAACGGGACATCCCTGCCGAGTTTTTCGGTTGATCCTGACTTGAGACGGAAGGTGAACCTTTCTCCACTAAAGAACCCTCCAATGGGCCGAGCCCAACTGGAGGTGGAGAAAGCTCAACACCTTGGGTCGGATTAACCTCGACCTGAGGTGGAGGAAAAACTCAGCACCTCTAGTCGAGTCGAACTCAACCTGAGATGGAGGGAACTCAACATCTCTAGTCGAGTCGAACTCAACCTGAGATGGAGGGAACTCAACATCTCTAGTCGAGTCGAACTCCACCTGAGATGGAGGGAACTCAACATCTCCAGTCGAGTCGAACTCAACCTGAGATGGAGGGAACTCAACATCTCCAGTCGAGTCGAACTCAACCTGAGATGGAGGGGACTCAACATCTCTAGTCGAGTCGAACTCAACCTGAGATGGAGGGGACTCAACATCTCTAGTCGAGTCGAACTCAACCTGAGATGGAGGGAACTCAACATCTCTAGTCGAGTCGAACTCCACCTAAGATGGAGGGGACTCAACATCTCTAGTCGAGTCGAACTCAACCTGAGATGGAGGGCCCTCAACATCTCTAGTCGAGTCGAACTCAACCTGAGATGGAGGGGACTCAACATCTCTAGTCGAGTCGAACTCAACCTGAGATGGAGGGCACTCAACATCTCTAGTCGAGTCGAACTCAACCTGAGATGGAGGGAACTCAACATCTCTAGTCGAGTCGAACTCAACCTGAGATGGAGGGAACTCAACATCTCTAGTCGAGTCGAACTCAACCTGAGATGGAGGGAACTCAACATCTCTAGTCGAGTCGAACTCAACCTAAGATGGAGGGAACTCAACATCTCTAGTCGAGTCGAACTCAACCTGAGATGGAGGGAACTCAACATCTCTCAGGGAGCAGAGCTCAACTGGAAGTGGAGGCAGCTCAACGAGAGCCCGCGCGCTGGTTTCTCTTCTCGCCTGCTGAAGCCCAAAGACAGCTAAGGGAGAAAGGAGAGAGAAAGAGGCGAACCTTCGAGGGCAGCGACGGCTGCCCCACCTTGCCCTGCTGAAGCCGAGTGTACTCGCAGGAGGATTGTGACGTCAACGACCCAAGCCCTGGGGAGCCGCCTTCATGAGGCGGATGCTCTCCGAGACAGCTGGAGGGGAGTCTCTGCCGATGACATCCTGCATGAGTCCTCCCCTTCTCCCGCGCGACCCGACTCGTCTCCTTACAGCAGTGGCTATTCCCCCTGAACGTGAGGGTGGTCAGGGACTTCTTCTCTTCTTTGGCTCCTTGTAGGAGCCATGTATTTCCTGCATACCTGTTTCCTTTAATCTTTCTCCCTTTACTGCTTGAGGACTTGATACCTTACTTGAACCAATCGCCGTGTAGTCGATTGAACCGATGAGTTTCCCATATGCCGATATGACTGAGTCTGTGGAGTGGTCTCTTTTAGTCAGGGATCCTACCGATTGGAGGTGGAAGTACCCATCCACGCCCTAGGTGCTTAGTTCAACCGGGGGTGGAGGAACTCAACGTCTTCCCAATCCGACTGGAGGTGGGAGTACCCATCCACGTCCTGGGAGTCTTAGCTCAACCGGGGGTGGAGGAACTCAACGGCTTCCCAGTCCCCTTACCGATGGGAGGTGGAAGTATCCATCCGCGTCCTAGATGCTTACCTTCACCTGGAGGCAGAGGAACTCAACGCCTTCCTAATCCGACTGGAGGTGGGAGTACCCATCCACGTCCTGGGAGTCTTAGCTCAACTGGGGGTGGAGGAACTCAACGCCTTCCCAGTCTGACTGGAGGTGGAAGTATCCATCCATGTCCTGGGAGTCTTAGCTCAACCGGGGGTGGAGGAACTCAATGCCTTCCCAATCTGACCGGAGGTGGAAGTATTCATCCATGTCCTGGGAGTCTTAGCTCAACTGGGGGTGGAGGAACTCAACGCCTTCCCAATCTGACTGGAGGTGGAAGTATCCATCCATGTCCTGGGAGTCTTAGCTCAACCGGGGGTGGAGGAACTCAACGCCTTCCCAATCTGACCGGAGGTGGAAGTATCCATCCATGTCCTGGGAGTCTTAGCTCAACCGGGGGTGGAGGAACTCAACGCCTTCCCAATCTGACTGGAGGTGGAAGTATCCATCCATGTCCTGGGAGTCTTAGCTCAACCGGGGGTGGAGGAACTCAACGCCTTCCTAATCCGACTGGAGGTGGAAGTATCCATCCATGTCCTGGGAGTCTTAGCTCAACCGGGGGTGGAGGAACTCAACGCCTTCCCAATCTGACTGGAGGTGGAAGTATCCATCCATGTCCTGGGAGTCTTAGCTCAACCGGGGGTGGAGGAACTCAACGCCTTCCCAATCTGACTGGAGGTGGAAGTATCCATCCATGTCCTGGGAGTCTTAGCTCAACCGGGGGTGGAGGAACTCAACGCCTTCCCAATTTGACTGGAGGTGGAAGTATCCATCCATGTCCTGGGAGTCTTAGCTCAACCGGGGGTGGAGGAACTCAACGCCTTCCTAATCCGACTGGAGGTGGAAGTATCCATCCATGTCTTGGGAGTCTTAGCTCAACCGGGGGTGGAGGAACTCAACGCCTTCCCAATCTGACTGGAGGTGGAAGTATCCATCCATGTCCTGGGAGTCTTAGCTCAACCGGGGGTGGAGGAACTCAACGCCTTCCTAATCCGACTGGAGGTGGGAGTACCCATCCACGTCCTGGGAGTCTTAGCTCAACCGGGGGTGGAGGAACTCAACGCCTTCCCAATCTGACCGAAGGTGGAAGTATCCATCCATGTCCTGGGAGTCTTAGCTCAACCGGGGGTGGAGGAACTCAACGCCTTCCCAATCTGACCGGAGGTGGAAGTATCCATCCATGTCCTGGGAGTCTTAGCTCAACCGGGGGTGGAGGAACTCAACGCCTTCCCAGTCTCCTTACCGATTGGAGGTGGAAGTACCCATCCGCGTCCTAGGTGCTTACCTTCACCTGGAGGCAGAGGAACTCAACGTCTTCCCAATCGGTTGTTGAACCGCGAGTCGACCTGACGAGTCCCCCATCTACCGGCATGACTGAGCCCGACGGGGGATCTCCAGTCAGGGTTCTTAGATCGGGGTATTACCCAGAACCCTTTTTCATTCCTAGTTTGTCTATTACAACTTCACTACCCTACGCCCTTCCAGGGCACTTTATTACACCTCGCCCTTCTTGGGCACTTCACTTACATCTCGCCCTTCCTGGGCACTTCACTTACATCTCGCCCTTCCTGGGCACTTCACTTACATCTCGCCCTTCCTGGGCACTTCACTTGGCCGCACGCTCCTTGGTCTTCTTCTTCGCCACTTCTTCCGTCTCCGAAACTCCTTCTTGGCCCTTCCGGGTGAAGTTACTCCCCCTTGGTTGGACGGGGGAGTTCTTATCGCCTCCCTGCAGGTGGTGTCGAGCACTCGCCGCGAGTGGAGGGTGTGACCTGCAGGAGCTCCAGGATCCCTTTGCTGAACTCATCGACGTCGCCTTTCTTCACATACTCGCATGCCGGAGGCGAGTCTCCCAACTCGTCGCTTCCAGCCATGAGACATGGCTCAGAGCTTTCCGAACTAGTCGCTTCCACGCTCACCGCACCAGAATGTTGAAACCAGTTTCCCGGTTTCAGCGTTCGAAAGGGGGTTGCGACTAACTCTTACTTGACCTAAGCCTTGACTCTTGACCGGTCACTAAGAACTAAGAGACTCGGACCTGATGACAACTAGAGTCTAGGAACAGACCCCTTAAGCTTCAGCGTGGAGGTCCCACCGCACACCCGGAAGCCCATTCAGAACTTCCCCTCCCAAGCCAATGCTGAGCCTGAGCACCTTGGAGGGCACTAAGAACCACCTCACCGTCCACCTTCAATGACAGGGGGAGGGGAGGGGTAGTGCTTGCTCACACGCGAGGGAGGGGGTAGAGACCAACCCAACCCAAAGTGCCCATGGGGGTCTATTTATAGACTTTCCCAAAAATGGACTGCGGATAGCAAAAATCCTGCTATCCGCAGTCCAACCATGACCGCAACCAACCACGCATGAGGGGTGGGGGGGGGGGGGGGGGGGGCGAGTGGGACTCGAAGTGCCCACTCCCCCCTCACGGGAGGTCATACCGACCTCCCCACCCATGCCGGGCGAGTGGGATGACCTCTCCCACTTGCCCCCAAGGTGGCCGACGAGTGGGGGTGTCCCTCCAACTCGCCTGGCGAGTGGGAGGGCTCTCCCACTCAACCGGCGAGTGGGAGGGCTTCTCCCACTCGCTCGGCGAGTGGGAGGGTCCCTCCCACTCGCCCGGGTGAGTGGGGGAGATCCTCCCACTCCTCCCGCAAAGGGCCGGTGAGTGGGAGGATTTCTCCCATTCGCCCAAAGGGTGACTGGCGAGTGGGAGTTTCCTCCCACTCGACCAAAGAGTGCCGGGCGAGTGGGAGGATTCCTCCCACTCGACCGAAGGGAGTCGGGGTAGCGGACGCTCCCTCCGCCTCTCCCGCGGCCTCTTTTTGCCTTGATCCGGGTCGACCGTCTCCACACGGTCGTTTTGTCCGTCTCAGTCGCCTTCGTTATCTTGGCCTCGTCCGGGTCAGGTCACACCGACTCGGGAAATATGAGAGTTGTACACAATCTCCGCTCTTTATAAATCCACATATTCGACCTTGCATGGTGCACCTCACTAGGACTTCATGTACACTTAGGCCACTAAATAATTAAATCAAGTATTTTTTCGATGCGTAAAACTATATTTTAAAAGCGTGGACTAGTTGATCCACCTAGCCGAGGGACGCGGCTTGTTAATTTTTTTTGCATAAATTATATTTGAATCCCTTTGCGTTAATAATAATATTTGCTTGAACTGCGAAGAAGGATGAATTGCCTTAACGTCAGTAGGCGTCCCCTACGTGACGTGGCATCACAATGCGTAGCTTTCCCTACTCTGATAGCATTTTAAATGTTGGGAAAATGCGGGTTGTGACACGCACCCCAAGACCTTTATGGATATGTAACAACAACATATCCCTATAATAAAAATAATTATGGAAATTCATAAAATCCAAAAGTTTTTAGTAGACCTACTATGTAGGTTATCATTAGGTCTACAAAAACTAATTTCGAAATATAATGACTTACTTTAAAATAATTTTTTGTTACAATATAAATGTTTTTTGTTAAAATAATTATAAAATATTGATATATATTTTTTTACGATCATTTTGAGTACTCATATGTATATGTTGCGGGCGAAGCCCGCCGTCGTCGGCTGAGTACTGCCGAATGCGGGCGCAGCCCGCTAAGAGACAACGAGCACGGACGAAGCCCGTGCGGAGCTGCTCGTATATAGTATAAATACAGTTTTTTACTAAATTACAAATGTAATTTATAGCTGAAAATACAGGCCATGTACAACTGTAACTGAAAATACAATTGTAGTTTTGCAAGAAAAAAGGTCCCATACAATCCTCTTTATACGCTGATCGTATAAAAAATAACGAGGATTAACGGCTGGGATTTTAAGATCAATTGAGGTATTTAATGGGATAAGTTGGCTGTCGGGAAAATAAAGGACAGTCTTTTGTCAAAGGCGCTTCATATTTGGCTATTTGCATCGCAATTTTCTACGGGAAAACCCAATCCCGCTAATGGCAGACAATTTTTAGTAAAAAAAGGATTTTTTTCTCCTCCTCAAACTGACTATTGGCAGCTAGTTAACATCTCTCCCAATGGAATTACCTAATGATCCCTATTTCTTCACGCCCGCGATCTCCCTTGCAGAACCAAAGGTGCAGACTGTAACGGGTCTAAGGCCTCGTTTGGCAGGGCGGATCCGCGCCGGTCGCGCGAACGACACCGCTCGGCCGCTACCGCCGGGCGTTTGGCGGGGTCGCGGTCGCTTCTGTGTGGATTTCCTCCACAGGAAATCCATTGCGCCAAACGTGACCTAAGTCGACCGCTTCAAAGGACATTCGTTGCTTTACATACCCAATTTGAATCTAGTCCCCATGAATGACTTAGGCCTCAATTAAACTAGACATGGACCTCCAAGGTGATCAAATCAAGTGGGTTATACTTAGTTCAATTAGGCCAACCTTAGCCAATTAGGCCCAACTAACCTTCACATGGTCAATGGACCTCGCCACAACTTAATATACTTCATATGGAATCAATGGGTTATGACCAGCATGAATGGGTTTGCTACATCATCCAATATTGATGCTTTTGGGAGGTGCAAAATGTCCAAATTAAATATTTATGATGGAATATTTCGAGGATGATACAATTGTTAACATGAAAAATATAGAAGAGCGGAAGAGAATGAACAAAATAAGAGCGCAAGAGCTCAATAAAGGAAAGAACTCAAGATCCTATTCCAAAACCGAATACTTATAAATAAACTATCCATCTTTTTATATATGGCTCCCCGCCTGATTTTTAATATAGTACACAGCATGCATGCACATCACACTTTTATTATTTTCATGTGTATCTAGTCGTGTGCTTTAAAACCGGTCCGAACCGGTCCGGGCGAGACCGGAACGGGTCGGACCGGTTCGAGACCGGTCGTCTCTAGGATCGGTCCGGTCCCGGACCGGTCCTAGAGGTCTCGACGGTCTCTATTATTTGGAGTTAGACCGGTCCCAGACCGGGACCGGTAAAAGACCGGTCCGGACCGGTCTTTTATCGGGACCGGTCTGGGACCGGTCTAACTCCAACGGCTCTTTAAGAGCCGTTTGCTGTGTAACGGCTCTTAGCCGTTACACAGCTTGTACACAGCATTTCAAGCAGGCGGGCAGCAATGCTGCCGGCCTGCTTGAAATGGACAGCCTAGGGCCTAGGTTGTCCAGCCTAGGCCCTAGGCTGTCATTTTTTTAATTTTTTATTTAAATTTTAATTTTTTTTAATGATTTAAAAAAAAAATTTTAAAAAAAAACCTATAAAACCCCCTACCCGCCCACTATTCCCCCCCCCCCTCTCTCTCCTCCACTCTCTCCCCTCCACTCTCTCTCATTCTCTCTCACACTCTCTCTCACTCACTCACTCTCATCAAATGGCCTCCTCCTCATCCGCGCCGGCGTCCTCGTCTGCGTCTGTCGCTCACGAAATTTTGGAGCACCACCACAAAGCGCCAATATGGGAGAAGTTTGACAAAGTGCGGGTCGACGGCGAAATAAAGGCGAAGTGCAAATCTTGCGGGAAGCTAATGGCCGCTGCCAGCAGCAACACAACCCTCGCGCGACATTCGAAATCATGTATTGCCAAACAAGCCCCGGAGTCCACTCAAGCTCAACTTTCGTCGACCGGGCACATTTGGACGTACGATCAAGGTCGCCAACGGCAGCAACAAATGCAAACTGTCGTAAAAAAAGGTCTTCCATTCAACTTCTACGACGACAGCGAAATGACGTCGTACTTTCACGAAGAACTCCAACCCAAATATCAGCAAGTAAGTCGCACTACCACTAGACGCGATGCTTTAGCGGCGTACCTGCAAGCAAAACAAGGTTTAATAAATTGTTTTGAAACATTCGACGGTCGCGTTAGCTTAACGAGCGACGTTTGGACTAGCGGTTTATTAGAGGGTCATTCTTATATTTGCATTGCGTGTCACTGGATCGACCCAGATAATTGTGAGTTAAATAAACGTATAATTTGTTTCCAAGGGTTTGAATTTCCGCACACCGGTAAAGCAATTTATCAGGTTGTTAGTAATACAATTAGGGAATTCAAAATTAAAGAAAAAATTATGAATATAGCTTTCGATAACGCGTCAAATAATGGGATGACCGTCAAATATTTAATTTCGGATTTGCATCTAATGTTAGAAGGAATTTTTTTCCATACGCGCTGCGTTTGTCACGTACTAAATTTAATTGTGCAAGATAATTTAGGTTTTATGAATGATTATGTTAGTAAAATCAAGACTATGTTACGAGTTATTTATAGTTCCAAAAAGAAAAAACAAGATTTCAAAAAATTTGTAATTTCGCAAGGCAAAAAATTTTTAGGTCCATCGTATGATACGCCCATACGATGTAACTCCACATATAAAATGCTAAAACGGGCTTTATCACAAAAAACTTTACTAATTGAATTTTATAATAGTGTAGAAACACATGATTTATGTGAGTCGGACTGGGCCGTACTCGAAGATTACGTTAATTTATTAGAAAGTTTTTATCGGGCAACAACTATTTTATCTGGAGTTTACTATCCTACTAGCTCACTAGTTATTGAAAACATATTATTAATTTCAGAAACCTTTAAAAATTACAAAACAAACGAAATGTGGCGACCGTTAATATTAATTATGGAGGAATTTTTTTTGAAATATTACAAAGATATGCCTTCTATGTTTTCTTGCGCCGCGGCTTTGAACCCTTTAATGGGTGTAAACGGGGTAGAAAATTTTATAGAAGAAATTAATCGTAATTTAGATTTAGACGAATCCTGCAGTTTTTCTATTAATATTAGCGTTGCGAAATTTAATTCTGATTTTACTCGTCTTTATAATTTTTATGATCATATGTATGGAGCGCGTCCTCGCGAAGAAACAACCCAGCCAAAAACAAAAGACGCTTTAAAAAATAAAATGTTAGAATTAGCATCTAGGAAAAAACAACGAACGTCAAGCACTTTAAATGAATTAGGTTTATATAGCAAAACACAGTTTCAGGATTATATGACCGCACACGAAATTGAAAACTTTGACATTTTGAAATGGTGGAAATCTAAAACAAACGTTTATCCTATTTTGGCCTTAATGGCCCGTGATTTACTAACAGTACAAGCTAGTACAGTAGCTTCGGAGTCTGCGTTTTCTTTGAGTGGCAGGATTCTGAATGAGCGGAGAAGCCGGTTGACCGAGACGTCTTTGCAGATTTGCATTTGCTACAAGGATCATTTGGATGCTCTGAGGAGGAGACAACATGTTTCGTCAATCGAAAATAGCGAGGAGAAACTTGAAGACGAAATAAGCAACTTAAGCCTGGGCAGTACTACCGAGGAATAAACGAGCAAAATGTAATTTCATTTTCTGATTTAGTTATTAAATGTAAATTTTTTTAATGAAATGCAATTAGATAAAATTTTATTTTGTTTCTTTGTAAATTGCAATTTTTTTAATTTGTAAATTGCAATTTCAATTTGTTTTTTTGTATTTTTAATTAATTGTAATATTTTTGTTTAAATTTTTAATAAAATTTGCAGTTTTTTTATTTGTCCTTTTTTTCAAATAACAAATTTTTAATTAAAAATAATAATTTTTTTTTTCCTATTTTTTAAAACCGGTCCGGGACCGGTTAGGACCGGCTCGGACCGGTCAACCGGTCCCGGTCGGTCCTCCTCAAAAGGAGGAAAACCGGTCCCGGACCGGGACCGATTTCGGTTAAACCGGTCCGGGACCGGGACCGATTTCGGTTAAACTGGTTCAGGACCGGACCGATGGTCCTTTTACGCAATATACATCATCTCTAATTAATATATAAAAAAATAATGTTATTCATACCCCATAAATAGATATTCACACCCATTTACATCTTATTTTTATTCAATTTAAAACCCCCTAAAATTTATTATTTGTACCCACACTTTCCCCTCCCTTCTCTCACGCGTGCCCGAGAAACAATCCCCCGATCATCGATTCCCTCGTCGACGCCGCGTTCTCGCCATCGCCGCGTCCTCGCCCAATCCCTCCGCTCGTCGGCGCCCTCTCCTCGCCAGCCGACCAAGCCTTCCGCTCGCCTGGACCTTGACGTACGTTAACCCTTCTCCCTCCCCCATTTTGCACATGTGTGTCCTAACCCTCGTCGACCTTGCGAATTTTGCTCCAAGTTTTTCCTTTTTGTGACGTCGATCGTAAATCTTCTTCTCTCGAAGGCGTCGTGATCCCTTGAGCAATCCCTTGCGCCGACCCTAGGTAAACCCCTCTTCTTCCTCTTAGCATTAGGGTTTTTGCTCCCAGATTTTGAATGTCACATATATTAAATGCTGCCAGATTACGAAAAACACCTCTTCATTCAGTTTTTTTATTCGGATTTTGTGATCGCATTAGTGATTCAGATTTTTTGATCCTAGATTGTTTTTTTTTATTCAAAATTTTGATCCTAGATTCTTCAGATGACGCAACGCATTACGTTAAAAAAAAGTAAGATATTTACTTCGTTATTTATTATTTTAAATTTACAATATTAATTGAAAACATTTTTTCCTGCAGGCGGAATTCATTTTGACAAAGAATGAAATGACTTACAAATGAAGTTATGTTTTTTTTGGAAACATAAGAACACAATATGTATTTTTTTGAGTGAAATATTTTTCAATGTTAATTAAGTGAATGCTTATTAAGGTGTGCAAAAAATATCTAAGTATAGGTAATAGGTTATTAATGGCTGACAACAAAATTTCTATGTTACGATTATCAAGTATTGGTACAAATATCCTATTTGGGTACATATAGTCGTGGATTACAAATATCCATTTATGAAGTACCAATAACAATTCCAAAAAAAAAATATCACGTGAACACATTTTGATGAGTCCATCGCTACCAGTGACTCTGAATCCAAGACTATTAAAGCAAACAGATCCATTCACTTTCTAATCAAACTCAATAGTTTGCTTTTACTTTATAACTAACCTTTTTTTCTTTTTTCTCTCTAATGCTTTGTGATAAATAAATTCGGTTTATGAAATAAATCTCTCTTCTCTTGAAATATTTAGATCTAATTTCTACACTTTCACGGTGTCATCTACTCTAGTAATTTCTGTGGCTCGAGCACAACCTTGAATGTACCTTGTTATTATAATCACAAAATTACAACAACACTAAGCCTTTATCCCACCATAGTGGGGTCGGCTATATGGATCCTTTGTTGTCATTGCGCCCTATCTGTAATCATAGTCTCACTAATGCCTAAATACATCATATTTTTCCTTATAGTTTCATTCCAAGTCTTTTTTTGGTCCACCCCTCCCCCGTTTAACATGTCTAGTGACTAAACTCTCACAATGTCTAACATTGCCTCTAATGGTCTCCTATGTACATGCCTGAACCATCTTAAACGAGCTTCTCGCATCTTCTCTACAATTAGCGTGACTCATGTTTTATCCCTGATACATTCATTTCTAATTTTACCCAGTCTCATGTGACCACACATCCACCTAAGCATTCTCATCTCCGCAACTCCCATTTTTTGCTCATGTGCACCATTCACTGCCCAACACTCAGAACCATAGAGCATTGCTAGCCTAATTGCAGTACGATAAAACTTGCCTTTTAAGTTTTAATGGTACTTTACGATCACATAAGATTCCGAACGCGTCTCAGTCCATCGTGTTCTATCAGTGACTCCGAATCCACGATTATTAAAACAAACAGATCAATATAAATAGATAACTCACTTACACTGGCTCAGACTAAATTGGAATTTAGTTCAAATTTGAATAGCAACAAAAACAAGACCAAAATAAATAGATAACTCCAATATTTGTGCCATCCTCTTCAAATCATACATCTATATATTACAAGCAAAAGAGCAAAACTGAGGCAGCTCCATGCTCAGACCCTAACAAATTATTAAATATATAAATAGCAACTTTAGTAATTAAAATTGAGTTAAAATAATTAATTGTCGGCTCCGTTCTCACGCGGCGAACTTGCAATAACCATGGCCTGCCCAAAGTAAACAAATCCATAATTAATAATTGAGTGGAAATTACCTTAAACTAAACATGATTGATTTAACTGAAATATGATTATTTTGCATCAAAAATCATAATATTTATATGGCTAAATCCTTATTTCAGCTCTAAACGTTTGGTTGCTTTAAGATCTTCAGACCCTATGTTTTTTACTTTAGGAGTGTAGCCCCCAAATTTTAGTAAATTTAAGGTTTTATTCTCAAATTGGCCAAAATGTAACACCATTAGTTTGAAATCCTAGAGGACAGCCTCTCTTGAGCTGATTAGGAAAGAGAATGGGTGCCCTTTAGGAGAGAGATTAATGTCTGATATTTCAGTCTTTTGGTCTCTCGTCGGGAGGGATTTGGATCCCCTGGAGTTCGTGCGGGAACTCCAGGGTGGAGCAAAGAGGAATAATCCAAGGGCTATGCGGGAACACTTCCATGCGAGAATCCTGCGAGAAGTCCACCCTGGAGTTCCCAACCCTTGGATTTAATCCTAGGGCTATTAATGGGGGAACTCCACCCTGGAGTTCCGCACGAACTCCAGGGGATCCGGATCCCGTCGGGAGAGGGCCACCAGCGGAGGAGGGTTAGCCAATGATCAGAAATTTGTGAATATTTAGTGATGCTATGAAACATGTTTGAAACACTATTGTGAATGATTCATGTGTCAATGCACATTGCACAAATCACTTAATCGAAGTCGGATCTGCAGCGGACATAGAAGAAGATTGTTGAATAATTTGTGTATGTCCGCGCGTGGAGAGACCGACTCGATAGTGACCCGTGGATTTCATGTCTACATAGGGTAAGACTCTACGCGAGAGATACTATATACTCATTCCACACTTGTCCACGCGTGTAGAAAACGGAGATCCGTTGGAAAAAAATTTTGCGAATTGGAGATGGTGCAGGCCGATTGAAATTATTTCTCTTTCGTAATCCCTCTCCTAAAGGGCACCCATTCTCTCTCCTAATCAGCTCAAGAGAGGCTGTCCTCTAGGATTTCAAAGTAACTGTGATAATTTTTGGTAAATTAGGGATTATAATCTTAAAGTTACTAAAATTTGGGGACTGAAATCATAAAGTAAAAAAACATAGAGATTGAAATCTTAAAGCAACCAAATATTGAAGAATGAAATGGGATTTAAGGTTTGTTTGGCACGGTGGTGACAGTCGTGAAAGCGGTGGTTACGAACTATTATCCGTTTAGCATGACTTTTTTGCTCCGCCGAGTTGGGAGAAAAACACTACCATCATGAAATGTGTATGGCATGACGGTTATAACCGCCACCAAGAAGGAAAAAAAACTAATTTTGAAGATAAAAATGGATGGAGTTCCATGGGTGAGGTAGACGTTCACGAACCCTTAAGCTCCGTTTGGCGTGACGTTTTTTCTCCGGTGAGTTTGGACAAAAACGTCACCGTCATAGAATGTATGTTTGGAATGACAACGGTTACGACCATCACCAAAAAAACAAAACTAATTTTAAACATAAAAATGGATGAAGTTCCTTAGGTGACGTAGGGCGTTCACGAATGACGGTTCATAACCGCAACGCTCGATCATGACCACCACCACCATGCCAAACGAACTCTTAGGCTCCGTTTGGCGTGACGGTGGCGGTCTTGAACATGGTGGTTATGAACTGCCGCTCGTGAACGCCCGCCCTCGCCTAAGAAACTTCGTCCACTTTTGTTTTTTTTTCTTGGTGACTGTGTAGGCGTCTTACCTGGGTCGGAGTTGGAGATGACGCCGGTTCGGCCGAAATCACAGTTGAAGTCGTGGCGGCCGGCGGCCTGGTAGTAGGCGTTCATGGCGTAGCTTGCATGGGCCTGGATGGAGTTGGGCTTGAAGCAAGACCCGCCCAGTTGGATGGGCCGACAGTCCACTCCCGCAACGCTGCAGGCGTAGTTAATATTGGCTGTCAGGGCCGCTTCGCTCGTTCCGGCTTTCGCCACGCAGAATTTAGCCGCCACGTGTCCCTGTCATTATTTCATAAACATCTTATTATTATTTAATTCCTCCGAATAACTTATTATTATAATATTAATCAGAAGCCTCCAAGCATGATTTATTGCATTATAGAAACCTCATCTGTCAAATTTATTCAATTTTAAAAACACGTTATATTCAAATTAATTAGGCGATTGTTATCCGCAGTGTAGTTTTGACTATCCGTACTCATTTTGTACGAGTTATTACGCACCTTTTTGGAAATATTGTCTTGTACTTATATTTTTAGGAAAAGTGTTCAACACGAAAGTAGTAGATCTCGTCAAGATCTACGACTTTCGTGTTGAACACTTTTCCTAAGTATTTCCAAAAATTCGTTATAGTTACGCACATGTTTCAATTAGGGAGACAATACATCTTGTGTGTGTATTTTTAAGAAAAGTGTTTAACAACTTTCGTGTTGAACATTTTTCCTAAAAATGCATGCACAAAATGTATGTCCAAATAACGTGTAATAACTCATACAAAAAAAGAGCGGGGATAGCCAAAACTATAGTGCGGATAACAATCACCATTAATTATGTCATTTAAAGTTTTTAGAACGTAAAATGGGCTCCTTATCATTTTCAGCATTTATTAGAATTTTATATTATTATTATTATTAAGATTAGAAGCATATTAAAATATAATTTAACAAATATTTAATACATAATAATTCATATATTTATCGATATCTATTTTAATATATATAATAAATATAAATAATTCAAAAAGATAGACCGAGAGATTATTCAGGTATGTAACAAAGGTATTTTATAAAGGAATTTATCAGTAGCATAAGGTCATTTAAATTTAAAAAATACTAATTTGATGCATTTTTAGTTTATTTTTAAAGCATTAAATGGATTTTCATGATCAAAATTGGACAAAAATCATTTCAGTCACAAGGCTAAAGGTAATTTCAATTTGGTTCTTAATTTTTTAAATTGTGTTATTATTTACATTCTGCTTCATTTTAAGTGCAATTCAAAGACTAAAAAAAAATTATAGTTCAATACTATTTTGATTTTGATCTAATTTAACATTTAGGATCTGTTTGGGATGGCTTTTTAACTCTAAAATTTTACAATTTTAAAGACTGATTTTTATCAACCATAACCCATCAAACTAATAGTTTTAAATGCATTGAAGATTAAAACACTTAATATAATTTATTAATTTAAAAAAATTTAATGTTCGCATATTATATCTTAAATATTTAATTTGACATTTTTCATCCAAAAATATTAATATTAAGATCAAAATGTAGGCTTCATTTGGCGCGGCGGTGGCGGGCGGCGTTTGCGGTAAACGCCACCGCAAGGCGCGTAATCAAATGACGGGCGGCGGCATTTGCCGCGTTTGCACCCACCGCGTCATGAGAAACGGAGCAAAAAGCTCCATTTTGATCCCCGCCTCCGCCCTCCGGTTCAAAAGCTCCGTTTATACCCTCCAGGAGAAACGCCACCGCCGCGCCAAATAAAGCCGTAAAGTGCTAAAATTAAATAGCAAAAACCTAGTACTTTAAAGATGCTTAGTCCCTACTTTTTCACCATAAAAGCAGATACAGAACAGCAGACCTGATTGCCGACATGGAGGACGCCGGCGTCGTACACCGGTGTAAAGTCCGGCCGGAAGAGGCCCCAGTTGCGCTCAGCAATCGGCCCAGGTTTCAAATTCTCGTTGAAGAGAGCGAAAATATAGGTCTCGAACTTCCGATTTGGCATCAGTGGCGTTCCCTTACCGGAACTCACATGCCGGATTACATTCCCCACATACGACGCAGCGGCGGCGGGATTGACGCCTGCTTGCCCCGGCTCAGCCGCTGTCGGCCATCCCGTCTCTCCGATTGCGATCTCAACATCGCCGTATCCTAGCCGGTTGATGGCGGAGAACACCGCGTCCAATTGCGCATCAAACATGTTCGTATAAGTAATCCGCGTGACAGGATCATAGATGCCGCGATTCGGCTTGAATAGCGCGTAATTTAGGGTTTGGTCGGTGTAGCCGAAGTAGGGATAGGGATTGACGACGAAGGGTGTTTTGGTGCGGCGGTGGAAATCGAGCATCGGGCCAAAAATGGCTCGGTCGTATCCCCGGCGGAATCGGCCGGAGGAAGGGGGCTGGGAGGCGGCGAGGATGCCGAGGGAGTGAGGTGTCGAAACGCGGATTTGGGGGAATCCGGCGGCGGAGAGAGCGGCGGAGAGGGATCTCATGGCGGGGACGAGATGGGCGATGAGGTTTCGATCGCCGGAGGCCATGATCTCGTTTCCTACAGCGATTAGTGAGATGTTGGTGGCTGGGTAGAAGGGGGAAATATTAGCGGCGACCCACGCGCGGGCTCCGGGGAGGCGGGAGAGGGATGGGATGTCACCATTAGGGGCTGTTACGACGACGGAGATGCCGGAGCCGGCGAAGGAGCGGAGGATATCGGGGTTGCAGTCGAATATCTTCACGCGGTCTATGTAGGTCCTGGATTTGAGGAACGATGCTACTTGGGATGGAGGAGGTAGGTTGTCGGCTAAGATGCCGTAGTTTACGCCAATGGAGAGGACGCAGGAAGGGAAGGAAAGAAGGGCGAGGAGGATGAAAGCGGGAATGGATGGCCGGATTTTAGGAGCAGGTGGGGTTCCGGCCATGGTTGAGAGGGGGGGGGGGGGGGGGGGAGGAGAGAAACGCAGGTAATGTGCAGAATTTAAATGGGCGGGTGAAGATGGGAGAACAGAGAGGGTCTGTTCTCAGGCTTTTTTGACGGCCTTGACTTCTGTAGCGCGTGGTAATGACGCGTGGAGATTTTAATCCTTATTCCTTTTTAGCACGGTCTTATCTTTTAAAAATGCCGCCTTGGTTTTGTCAAAAACGTCAAACGCTATTTTCAGATTTTTGTTTTACGACGTATCTGTAGCCGCGTTTTTTTAAGTGCGCTGTTATGTGCAGAGCATATATGTCTAGGTGCAGACAAAAAAAACAAAAAAAAACTTTTTAAATCTTTTAAAACTTTAGGTGCAAACCCTTTCTATCGGCAAAACCACTTCCGCAACCCTAGCTATCTCCCGCAGCGCCGCAAGGGAGAAGAAGAGAGTCACCGCTTCGCCCACCCTTTCGCCGGTAGAAGGAGAGGCTCGATCGCTCAAGGTATGTCGTTTCTAGCAGTCAAATTTTTGCATTGTTGCCCTAGCATTTTTCTCTCAAGCTCGTCTCCACCATTTCTATTCCCGAGTCTTCCCGTGCCTCATCAATGGCGCTGCTGTAACTATTCTCTGCCTCCTCAATGGCTGTTGTTTGCATTCCCCCTCACCCTAGGAAACGTCTTCCCGAGTCTCACTCCCATTGCAGATCTCGTCAATGGCTGCTGGCTTATTGTTGCATTGTTTCCATTCATGCAGATCTCACTCTCATTGCAGATCTCACTCCCATTGCAGATCTCCCGTGCCTCTCCCCACTTTGCCTCCCCCGTCTCATTAATTTCTTCAGTCAGTAGGTGTTACCTGCCAGAATTGCCCACTCTGTATTGTTAACGGCTGTTGTTTGATTTGGGCTGCTCTTTTCGAGCTGTTTGGTTTGGGGCTTTAATCGATTTGGCATTTTTTCTGTTGTTTTTGCGCAGGAATGAAGAACAAATCACATGAATGGGAATTGTCCGTCGATGTAGTCTCTCCCATACAAATTCCAGATTGAGGTATTGCCTTTTCTTCACCCCTATTATTAATACTTGTGTGGTATTTTAGTTAGTTTTGATGAATTGAATACTTGTGTGGTATTTGTCTTGTATTTTTGTTAAATAAGTTCTTTATTATCTTTTGAAGAGGCAAATCTCAAAGTGAAAATTGACGTTGGAAAGTACTTTGTTACATCAAATATATTTACTAGTAAGGATGATTTGGTGGAATGGGCACGAAGCATTGCTATGGGTTTGGGTTTTGTCATTACCATGCAAAGTGTAGACAAATTTTCAGGCAGGCTCAAACCTAGAGTTATCCTTGGTTGCGACAGAGCTGGGTATTATCGGGAAAATCAACGTAATAAAGGTTGGGTTAGAAAAAATTTGAGAAAATCAAGTTCGAAGAGATGTGGTTGTAAGTTTTCACTTAAAGGGCAAAAAAGTATAAATTTAAATGAGTGGAGCCTGGAAGTAATATGTGGAGTTCACAACCATGAGAGGGTGCACCGAGAAGCTCATTCATATGCTGGAAGTTTAGATTTAAATAAGCAAACCGTTGTTCATGAAATGTACTTAGCCGGTGTTAAGCAAAGAAAAATACTTACAACATTGAAACAAAGAGATCATTCGAACAAAATTGTATTGCGCACAATATACAATGAAAGAGTGAAAATGCAAATGAAAGAGCTACAAGGTGGGACACAAATGCAGTTTTTGTATAAATGTATTACAGACGCCGGATATGTTTGTTTTAACAAAGTTACAAAAGAAAGTGGTAATTTGAAAAGATTGTTCTTTGCACACCCAGTATCTATACAGCTTAGCAAAATGTTTCCTACAGTGTTCATCATGTATTGTACTTATAAGACAAACAGGTTTCGATTGTCGTTGTTGTGCATTGTGGGTGTAACGTCAACTTACCAAACATTTTATTCTGCCTTTGCATTCATTTCAGATGAAACACAGTCTAGTTATGCATGGACACTTGATTGCTTCAAAAATATGTTGGACCCACATTCATTGTCGCAGGTCATAGTGACTGATAGAGAAATTGCTCTTATGAATGCTATTGTAGTTTTATTTCCAAAAACAAAAAAATATTTTATGCAAGGTACACATTAGTAGAAATATTTTGGCCAAATGCAAAAAATATTTCAAAAATGGCAAGGAATGGGAAAATTTTTGCTTGTATGGCAACGTATTGTGGATGCGCCCACACAAACTGAATTTAAACATCGTGTTCAGACTATGTTAGAAGAGTACAATGCTAAATATCCGGAGGTATGTTCTTATGTACTTACTACTTGGATTGAGCCGTATAAAGAATATTTTTTTTTGCATGGGTCGATATGTTCTTGCATTTGGATAATTCAACTACCAATCGCGTAGAAAGTGGACACAGTTATCTCAAAAGATTTCTTGAAGTGTCAATTGGAAACCTTACAACTATATGGAAAACCTTTAATCATATGATTACTTTGCAGCACACGGAGATAAAACGTGCATTTGGTCAAAGCACAATTCAGTTGAATAAAGAGTTTGGTAGTCCCTTATACTTTGAGCTTGTTGGACGGATTTCTTTCACTACTTTAGAGTTGATTAAAAAAGAAGAACTTTTAGCTAAATCTGGGTGTATGGATGGTGGCAAGTGCACACATAAAAGTAGAAATGTAATGGGTTTACCTTGTTCACATGATTTACTTCCTTATATGCAGCAATCAAACTCTTTCCCGCTATAGATGATCCACAATCATTGGAAGCAGTTGGTTTTGCAAGAGATAGTACGTAGTGAGAGCGTTAAGGTTGAAGATAAATCGAACAATGAAATAAGCATTGAGATGGAAGGCATTCTAAGAAGATACAATAGCACAACTTCATTACAAAAGCAAGAAAAAAATACGTGAATTAATGAATCCCTCATCAACTCAAACATTAGAGCCTTTGGTACCAAAGACATTGAAGTGTCGACCGAGGGGTAGCTACAAGAGGTTAAGGGATGACACAAAATCCACAAAACGTGATCCGTCTCTATTTGAGCATGTCTTGATGGCTGAGCAAGTGTCAACCAAAACAACTACAGTACGATCCACACGTAAGTTGGTACTAAAAGAGAGTAGATTGCTACGAACTGTGCGTAAGGAAATGCCTCCACATGTTTCAGAATATATTACAGATGTGATTGATGTAATTCCAGATGGTCATTGTGGGTATAGAGTTGTTAGTAATGTTATGGGCATGGGTAATAACTGGCAAAAGGTACGTAATGAGCTATCTTTAGAAATGCAAAACAAAGAGAGCTTGTATGTTGACATATTTGGAACAGAAAGAAGAGCAGAGTTACTTAGCTCACTGGATTGTGATGTTACTCCAGCTCCATTGGACAAGTGGATGTCAATGCCTGATATTGGATTGATGGTTGCTTCTTATTACAATATTATTTTTGTTCACTTGTCTACATATCAATCATTAACATTGTTACCGTTGCATTCACCGCCTCCCTCTTCTCACAAGATAATGTACATCAAGTTTATAAACGGGAATCATTTTGTCCAACTGCACTTGCGTGAAGGTTTTAAATTACCTCAAATAATATCAATTTGGAGAAGATATCGGGAAGAAAATGCAAAGCAATGGGAGAAACTTATTGAAAATGAGGCGGTTACTTTGCCCAAAAACAATTTCTAAAGGTACTATTTTCTTGCTTTTGCTAAAATCTATCATCATGAAGACTAATATTTGTTATTTTGAAGCAGATACTAAAAATCATCGTGGAGCAACCACTTCGGGATTTTGGTCATTTCACTTTGCACACTCGGGCACTCCTTTCTTGCTTTAGATCCTTTCATCATATCAAGTTTTTGGCCCAGATATATCTATACTAACATAATTTTTATTTATTTTTATGTAGGTTGAATGCTTGAAAACTCACAATGGTGTTTTGGATATCACAATTTAGTATCAAATTTTGCAAAAAAGGACAAATGTTTTGTATTAATTATCAGGGACTTTGTAGTATAAGATTTTGCACAAAAGGACTCATACTTTGAACTAATTGACATGGACTTATAGACGAATGCATATATTTTTTTTGTTTTTATAATTGGTCTGCACCTAACATTGGTTTGCACTTAAAATTTTTTGGTTTGCACTTAACCGTGGTTTGCACATAGCCGTAATAGGTTTGCACTTAACATTGCTCTTTTTTAATTTCACGTGAAGGATATCTATTATTTTCGTAGGTTTTGATTGAAAATAATTGATTTTGGTTCAAAATTAAAAACTCAAGGTTTTGGTTTTGAGTCAAATTTAATTTGTGTTTGTTTGCAGGATGATTTTCAAGGCACAAAAAATAAAAACTGTCAATTTTTTGTTCGGCCGTAGTATGGTTTTCAGGCACAAATTTTTGCGAGATTTTTAATCATTGATAATTAACGTCTTTAATAATATTTAAATTGGCTAAAATAGTCATCATTATCAAATAATACCGATAAAATAGTAATCATTACTTTGGGCAATTGTAATCCGCAGACTATAAATGTCTATCCGCAGACCAACTTTTTTTTGTTTACAAATTATTATCCGCAGACCAATTTTAGACTTGAGGATTCGATATCGTTGTTCTCCTAAGCAGGGTCTGACAACGAAGAAACATCTCTGACGACCTTCTGAGCACTTCAATGTGTGCACGGATCGTGATTCATAAAATAAATGCACGGATAGAAACCGAGTTGAGGAAGAAAGATGATTTCTTCATCGTTCATGCGATTTCAGTTTGTTTGGGAGAGAGTAACCCTAGCTATATAAATCTTCCCAAGCAAACCCTAGCTATCTAAATCTTCCCAAACAAACAGAAACCGCATGAACGGTGAAGAAATTGTGTTTCTTCCTCAACTCGGTCCCTATCAGTGTATTTTTGTACGAATCACGATCCGTGCACACAATGAAGTGCTCAGAAGATCGTCAGAGATGTTCCTTCGTTGTCGGGCCCTGCTCAGGAGAACAAAGATATTGAATGCTCAAGTCTAAAATTGGTCTGCGGATAACAATTTGTAAACTAGAAAAGATTGGTCTGCGGATAACAATTTCCTTACTTTAATAAGAGAGAAAAAAACAGAATTTTCTCTCAAAACCAACCAAAATGGGAAGGTTTTTCCCATAGGCTATTTTCTTAATGGATCCAACCCGATATGTTTTGGCGGAAAACAAATTCCCTCTTGATGCGCACTCATACAAGACTCCCATTTATTTATATGCATAAGAAGAGGTGGTTACTCCCCAAGGCCACTACCATGATGAGGGGAGAGTGGGGAAGTGGGCAAGCCCACTCCCTCCATTACCAACAGCCCTCGTCGGACCGCCCGCAACCGCGTGGTAACGCTACCGCGCGGCGCTACCGCATGGTAGCGCGCGCGGTAGCGCGCAGGCCGCCTCTCCACGGGGGCGCGGCCTAACCGCGCCCCTAGTGGGGTACGGCCAAGCCGCACCCTTAGTGGGGTGCGGCCAAGCCGCACCCTTAGTGGGGTGCGGCCAAGCCGCACCCTTAGTGGGGTGCGGCCAAGCCGCACCCCCTTTGGGGTGCGGCCAAGCCGCACCCCCTTTGGGTACCGGTGCGGCCGGGCCGCACCCCCTTGGGGTGCGGCCAAGCCGCACCCCTAGTGGGGTGCGGCCAAACCGCATCCCTTGGGGTACGGTCAAGCCCCCTCCCCATGAAGGGGTTCGGGTTGGGGGTGTCCACCCTCTCCAGGCTCGCTGTGCGCCCTTTGGGACCCGGATTTTGCCCGGAGCGCTCCCACGCTCATAACGTGCTCAGAACGCCTCTAAGCGCGTTCGGAGCACTTCCGTGTTCGTTGCACGCTCAGAACGCTTCTAAGCGCGCTTGCGTGCTCAGAGCACTTTCACATTTCGGGCACGCTCACTTTTTGTCTTTCTAGCATGCTCATATTTTGTCTTTCTAGCATGCTCACATTATGTCTTTCTAGTTTCTCAGATTGCAGGAACGTCTTGTCGCCTTTTTCGCCTTCAACAAAGCTGCCCGAACTGCCCAGGGGCGAGACGGTCATTTATGAAAAATGGCGATCCGTGTGCTCCGAACCAGAAAACGTGATTCGTCCGCCAGGTGGTTACGGTGGTTACAACGGCGAAATTACCGGGCTACCCCCGACCAATGCTATAAAAGGAGCCTCATGGCTTCATTTCAAAGGACCTTGCCTTCTGCACCCGGGAGAGCTCCTTGAAGATTTTCACGGAATTCTCCTTCGGCGCTTGAATATCTCCGTGGACTTGAAGATTTCCTTCATCCCGAAAGGCGACTCAGCATTCTCACTTTTGTTCTCCGGAGCATCTCACTTTTGTTCTCCCGGAAGGCGACTCAGCATTCTCACTTTTGTTCTCCAATATTCTCAGAAGGAAAAAGACTTAGGTTTTCTGGAGGTGGTCTGTCACCTTCGGAACTCTCTCTCTCTCTATTATTGTAATGAACAGCGGTCTGTCGCGCTCGAGTTCTAAGTCTCTAATTGTAACCCCCCCAGAAGATAGTGGAAGTTGGTCGGCACAGCTCCGGCCGCGTGGTTTTTTACCATTTCCGGGTTTTCCACGTTAAGAAGTCTCAGTGTACTCAACGAATCTCTAATTGACTATTTGCGCGCTCGGTTCGCTTCCGAGCTAAGGTGGTTTAATTCGACCGGTCTACCAAAGCACCCGAGCGACCCACAACAGTTTGGCGCCGTCTGTGGGAAACGATTCCCAAAACTCTGCAAAGACTCACTGAAGGAAGCGCTTCGCCACCAATTGCAATGACAAGAAAAAGTGCTCGCACTACTGAAGGATCAATCCCGGAGGGACGCGTCGACCCAGCTCCCTCCCACTCGCTTATCAATGCGCCTCTCGCAGAAGAGGCAGTATCTGCGCTCGCAGCAATACTGGAAGGGCGCATGCGGCAGATGGAAGAACAACAAGCCGAGATGCTGGCACTTGTAAGAAATCTCGGGGCTCCTCGAGTTCCCGTTCAACCGCCAGCGTTGAACGTTCCGCTGCCCCCAGCTCCGAGTCATGCCCCGAACGAGGAGGCCGTTCGAGAGGAAGAAGCCTCAGAAGAATTCTCCGACGCAGCAAGCTCCGCCCATCCTGCTCCGCCAGCCAGAGGCCAGGAGCTGACCACCATCACCATCTCCCAGGAAGAGTTGTCCCTGGCCGAGCAGTAGAAAGAACCACACGAGAAGAAATACGTGATATGATAGAGGAAGAATACATCCAGGCGGGACGACGCACAACTCTCACCCACCATCCCGCACACCACGGCTCCCCACTATCGCCTCAAGTCCCGGCCCATCCAATTCCGAATGGTTTCAAGCTTCCCAAAATCGAGACATTCGATGGGACGAACGATCCGTTGGAACATGTCAATCACTTCACCACCATCATGAGGATTTATAGTGCCCCTGATCAGTTCCTCTGTCAAGTGTTCCCGGCAACCTTGAAAGGACAAGCGCGCACTTGGTTATACTCCCTGCGAGATGGGGACATCAACAACTTCGCTGAAATGGCGCAGCAGTTCGTGGACCAGTTCATCGCAAATCGTAGGATTGTCCGAGATCCCTCCCATCTCTCAGGAATCCGCCAAAATGACGAAGAGACTCTCAAGGATTTTTTCCGAAGCTTCACCTCGGAGGCTCGGCAGATCCCGGGGGTCGACCCCGAGCGCTTACGAGGAGTCTTCCTTGGAGGTCTCCGCCCAAGTGTCTTTTACTCATCTCTAATGAGAGAAACTGTATCAAGCTATCCTGACCTCATTCAGCGAGTCGAGGCCCAGATAGCAGCAGATGAGGCAATTGAGGCGCACCGCCAGCAGTTCGAGGGGAGCTCGAAGAGGAAGAAAGAGGAGTCGCTGCCGCAGACAGTTCCCAATAAGAACAACGAGCATCACGACAACCCCAGCCGAGACCGAAGATCTCGCCAGCATCAGGACTACACTCCCTTGAACACTATCAGGACTAACGTTCTCCTCGCCATCCGCGATAGCAACACGCTCCGCAGACCCGAACCGCTTACGTCGAGCGGAAGAAACCAGTCGCAATATTGCGACTTCCATCGCGGGCATGGACACAATACTGAAAGCTGCAAGCGGTTGAAGGAGGAAATCGAGCGTCTTGTCCAACAAGGCCTCCTCGGAAGGTTTTTACTAAACCAGGTCCCGAACCAGCTCGGTCCGTAGGCTGACAATCCAGTGAGGACAACGTCGTACCCCGACGCAGATAGGCGAGCGGTATTGGGCAGGGGAACTTTCCCCCTAGCTAGTAGAGCGCGCACAGCCCGCGTCTCATCTATCATCAATTTCTATTTTTGTTTCTTCCAATTTTTTGCTTTTAAAACAGTAAGCCACAAGATTGCACTTGTGCACATGTATCCGTTGTGTATTTAAAATTACCACAGTTATTCTCTGGCTCTATCAGCAACGCGAATTATCTAAAACAAGGCTACGAAAGTTAAGCCCACGATCTTCGATACTAACACATAGCAGCAAATTCGCCAACATGGTGAAAAGAAGAGGCCTCTCGCGAGTGGAGGATAAACGTCAAGTACGACAATTTTAACTAGGACTGCCCAAAAGACCACCTCGCCTCGGCGCTGCTTGGGCGCATTGCCTCGGCGCTGCTTGGGCGCATTGCCTCGGCGCTGCTTGGGCGCATTGCCTCGGCGCTGCTTGGGCGCATTGCCTCGGCGCTGCTTGGGCGCATTGCCTCGGCGCTGCTTGGGCGCATTGCCTCGGTGCTGCTTGGGCGCATTTCCTCGGCGCTGCTTGGGCGCCTTGCCTCGGCGCTGCTTGGGCGCATTGCCTCCGCGCTGCTTGGGCGCCTTGCCTCGGCGCTGCTTGGGCGAATTGCCTCCGCGCTGCTTGGGCGCCTTGCCTCGGCGCTGCTTGGGCACCTTGCCTCGGCGCTGCTTGGGCCCATGGCCTCGGCGCTGCTTGGGAACCTCGCCTCAGCACACCTTGAGCACCTCGCCTCAGCGCTGCTTCATCACATCGCCCCAAAGCTCCTCAGGTTCAACGTTAAACGACAAGCTCGTCACGATCTCTAGCACAATCGCTGGGCGGCAAGCTCGCAACCGAACAAGACGAGATGTAGGTTTCTCCCACAACTGGAGCCAAGTGACGACTTCCGTAAAGTTCGCATGACGACAGACTCATAGTTGCGCAAATCGCAACAGCTTACCCTCGGCATGGTACGACGCGTCGCATGGAGATGACGATGGTCTGAATTGCCGCGAAGGAAAATCAAAACCTCCGAACTTCTCCGCACAGTAATTCGGACTCCGAAGGTTTGGGGGGCTTATGATGCGCACTCATACAAGACTCTCATTTATTTATATGCATAAGAAGGGGTGGTTACTCCCCAAGGCCACTACCATGATGAGGGGAGAGTGGGGAAGTGGGCAAGCCCACTCCCTCCATTACCAAACGCCCTCGTCGGAGCGCCCGCAACCGCGCGGCGCTACCGCATGGTAGCACGTGCGGTAGCGCGCGCGGTAGCGCGCAGGCCGCCCCTCCACGAGGGCGCGACCTAACCGCACCCCTAGTGGGGTACGACCAAGCCGCACCCCCTTGGGGTGCGGCCAAGCCACACCCTTAGTGGGGTGCGGCCAAGCCGCACCCCTCTTAGGGTGCGGCCAAGCCGCACCCCTAGTGGGGTGCGGCCAAGCTGCACCCCCTTTGGGGTGCGGCCGGGCCGCACCACCTTGGGGTGCGGCCAAGCCGCACCTATAGTGGGGTGCGGCCAAGCCGCACCCATAGTGGGGTGCGGGCAAGCCGCACCCCCTTTGGGGTGCAGCCGGGCCGCATCCCCTTGGGGTGCGGCCAAGCCGCACCCCTAGTGGGGTGCGGCCAAACCGCATCCCTTGGGGTGCGGTCAAGCCCCCTCCCCATGAAGCGGTTCGGGGGTGTCCACCCTCTCCAGGCTCGCTGTGCGCCCTTTGGGACCCGGATTTTGCCCGGAGCACTCCCACGCTCGTAACGTGCTCAGAACGCCTCTAAGCGCGTTCGGAGCACTTCTGTGTTCGTTGCACGCTCAGAACGCTTTTGAGCGCGCTTGCGCGCTCAGAGCACTTTCACATTTCGGGCACGCTCACTTTTTGTATTTCTAGCATGTACCCGAACTGCCCAGGGGCGAGACAGTCATTTATGAAAAATGGCGATCCGTGTGCTCCGAACCGGAAAATGTGATTCGTCCGCCAGGTGGTTACGGTGGTTACAACGGCGAAATTACCGGGCTACCCCCGGCCAAAGCTATAAAAGGAGCCACAGAGCTTCATTTCAAAGGACATTGTCTTCTGCACCCGGGAGAGCTTCTTGAAGATTTTCACGGAATTCTCCTTCGGCGCTTGAAGATCTCCGTGGACTTGAAGATTTCCTTCATCCCGAAAGGCGACTCAGCATTCTCACTTTTGTTCTCCGGAGCATCTCACTTTTGTTCTCCCGGAAGGCGACTCAGCATTCTCACTTTTGTTCTCCAATATTCTCAGAAGGAAAAAGACTTAGTTTTTCTGGAGGTGGCCTGTCACCTTCGGAACTCTCTCTCTCTCTCTCTCTCTCTCTCTCTCTCTCTCTCTCTCTCTCTCTTATTGTAACGAGCAGCGGCTTATCGCGCTCGAGTTCTAAGTCTCTAATTGTAACCCCCCAGAAGATAGTGGAAGTTGGTCGGCACAGCTCCGACCGCGTGGTTTTTTACCCTTTTCGGGTTTTCCACGTTAAAAAATCTCAGTGTACTCAACGAATCTCTAATTGACTGTTTGCGCGCTCGGTTCGCTTCCGAGCTAAGATGGTTTAATTCGACCGGTCTACCAAAGCACCCGAGCGACCCGCAACACCTCTAATAAAAGTCCAAGCGAGCGCTTGTGAATGGAATTGGATTGCCCAAAACGAACAAAGCCCCTATGGATTCCTCGAGATCCGAAATAAATATTTTCAATCACTATGTTCATGAGCGTCACGACTGATCGCTGCATATTCATGACCGCACCAAACGCAGCCTTAGTTATATACAACTAATTAGGAAAAACAATTAAATGGTTTTAATTTTGATAAAAATTTAATAACGCCTATAGCCATCATAATAAGAAAACTGCCGGTGATAGCTTATGCGTTGCTTTTATGTTCTAATATTTATTATGTTTAATAATACTTTAATCCCAATAATAAATCATTCATTCTTTGTAATTAAATTAATAACGGTTATAGCTATCACTCCTCTCTTCTTCAATCTGATTGTTCTTCAACGCTATCGGCTTCTACCTTCCACGAGATCGGCAAAGCTCCCCGTCTCCCACGAGATCGGCGAAGCTCTCTGCTCCGATTCAACATTTGATGACACGGGATCTGTCCTCCCTCGATAGAGAGATCGACAGATATTTTTTTGCTTCGCCAACGCCCATACAATTGTCTGCATCACTTCTCGATCAACAAACACTTGCTTGATCGATCACTCCAACAATATTTCTATCTATGTACGTACGACCTCTCCAAGCGTGTCTCTGCTTCGTAGATCTGATCTAGTGATTGCCCCCATCGACATTTTCCTCCTCCTAACAACATAGATCTTGAGCTACGTCAGACATCGTAGCCGCCATCGAATCCCACATCAACGTCATTTTGGGTATCGTGTTTGGATTAAGAGTCGCTAAAAGGCATTTGACGCCCGTGAGGACAAATATATGACTCCTCGTCCCTACCCTGTCTTCGTAAAAAGGCGATGGACACTAACAATATACGCTATGTGGATCAATCACCTCATGAACGAGTATTTCACTCAAATTGACAATTCCTAAGAGTTTCAACTTTTACAACTTAGTCAATTTACATGTTAGAGAGATCGCATTGCTCGACACTTTCATACACGCTTATGGATTCAACTCATTGTCATAAAATTCACTCTTGAGTCGGGCGTCTCATGCTCATTTTGCTACCGGTATATTAATTCGCATGGTCATAGATGTCAGCTATAGTCCCGCGTGCATCTACGGTCTACCTCTTGAGATTCAAATTTTTGCGGGATTTTTGTTACAATGTTCATTAGTTTTGTTTTGGTTGTTTAGACAGGCACTGGATAATTGTCGAAAGAGATGGAATATTGTGCATATGAGAAATATTGAGAAAATTTACGATGAGTTTTGAGTGTTTTAGGATGGTCTCATAGAAATATTTTAGGAATAGTCTTGTGGAATTCATGAAAGATATAATGGAATAAGTACGTTGTTAATAGCAAATCATGTTATGCTATTAGCAAAACATTGTTATTAGCAAACCATCTATTTTGAAAATTGTTTGATGTGCACCCGTAAAAATGATACGGATGCGGCCCTGTATCACGTATCTGGATGGGTACGCCCCAATGCAATGGGCGTTGACCAATTGGTCAACGCCCATGTGGCGCTCCCCAATTGGGGAGTGCCCCCACTCCCCAATTCCCGCACTCCCCAATTGGGGAGTCACGTAACTCCCCAAGGGGAGTTACGTGAATAGTAACTCCCTTGGGAGTTACGTGAATATTATTCACGTAACTCCCCAACTAGGGAGTGCTCCCGGTCACCTCGGCCCCGAGGTTTTCTCACGGTCGCGCATCGAGCATCTTCGCGTTAACCGCACTCAGAACGCTGACCAAACTGCACGCCAGAACATTATTCTCGCATGAATATTATTCTCCCGTGAATATTATTCTTACAGAATATTATTCACCACGCTCAGAACGTCTTCGCGTTCGCCGCGCTCTCAGAACGCTCTCGAGTTCGTTGCGCACTCAGAACACTTCCGTGTTCGTTGCGCGCTCAGAACGCTTCTGAGCGCGCTCAGAACATTCCCACATTTCGGGCACGCTCACTTTTTGTTTTTCTAGCATGCTCACATTTTGTCTTTCTAGCTTCTCAGATTTCAGGAACAATCCGTCGCCTTTTTCACCTTCAACAAAGCTGCCCGAACTGCCCGAACTGCCCAGGGGCGAGACGGTCATTTATGAAAAATGGCGATCCTTGTGCTCCGAACCGAAAAATGTGATTCGTCCGCCAGGTGGTTACAGTGGTTACAACGGCGAAATTACTGGGCTACCCCCGGCCAAAGCTATAAAAAGAGCCCAGAACCTTCATTTGGGAGGACCTTGCCTTCTGCACCCGGGAGAGCTCTTTTGAAGATTTCCACGGAATTCAACTTCGGCGCTTGAAGATCTCCTTCGTGGACTTGAAGATTTCCTTTCTCCCGAAAGGCGACTGAGCATTCTCACTTTTGTTCTCCCGAACGACTCAGCATTCTCACTTTTGTTCCCCACCGTTCTCAAAAGGAAAAAGACTTAGGCTTCGTTTGGTAAGGTGGCGGGAGACGGAGAGGGAGGAAGCGGGGCGGGTGTTGGAGACGGAGGTGGGGGGCGGGTGTTGGAGACGGAGCGGGCGGCGACCTATTTCCAAGCGCTGCGGGAGCAAACGCCGCCACACGACATTTGTTTTTCCACCGTGCGGTGGCGGTTGCTCCCGCACCGGCGCCCAAACGCCGCCCCAAACGAAGCCTTAGTTTTCCGTGAGGTGGCTTGTCACCATTGGCGGACCCAGAATTTTTTGCTAACCCGGGCACTAATTTGAAAGTACTAGGACTTACCCAACCCATTACAAAATCTTTGGTAAAATATAGAACATTCCAAAATCTTTTCACATGGATCATGAATTTCTTAGAAATATGTAAACTACTTATGAAGAGATTAGCACAATCTACTACTCCACTATCCAACACAGTCAATGCCTAAAGAAATTCGTTCAAATTAAATATGTGCATTTCATGTGAGAAATCTGCGAGAAAAGTGAAGAAAACATGTAGTTTAAAATAAAACAACGTACATGTGAAACAAATGCATAAGTTCACTGAGGCATTTCATCAAACACCCAAAGGGCGATGTCATTAACCAACATCAATATCTGTATTTTACAACAATCAGAAACGACAACATGATTATGAAAACCTATATAATTAATGAAACAATGCAGTTAATGAATCAATGCACTAATATTACTAAAATCCTATCGGAATAAAGAAAATTTTGCTTCCAGTTCTTCTCAAATCTCAAGGCAAGAACAAAGTTATTCTCAAATCTCAAGGCAAGAAAATTTTGATTTTCTTAGCAAAATTTAATGCATAATCTAGGATTAAATCATTGCATCAAATAAAAATCCATCGCAAGAAGCCAAGAATAATGAAAATAAATAGCAGTCTAAGAGACTGACCTCCATCCGTGCAATACTATAAATGGCGGGGGCTGTGTTCAGTGTTCATGTAGAGTGGAAAACAAGATCCCCCACACTGGTTTTACACGGAGAAAGAAGGAAGTGTTTTGAACCATCAGCAGTAGTTTTAGACGGAGACTGGTACTGGAGACTGGAGGTCAGACGCCGTCGGCACTAGTTCGCCGTTGCGGATGATATTCCAGAGTCCAGACGGCAGATGAACGGGATGGAGTCATGGAGGAAGTTAGGGCACGAGTGCAGGATGCCCTGTTTTGGAGAAGAAAATATCGCTCATCTTAGCTTCCGCGAATTTCATACCCGGGCACGTGCCCGGGTATGCCTCCACTTGGGTCCGCCAATGCTTGTCATCTTCGGAACTCTCTCTCTCTCTCTATTATTGTAACGAGCAGCGGCCTGTCGCGCTCGAATTCTAAGTACCTAACTGTAAACTCTCAAAAGATAGTGAAGTTTGGTCGGCACAGCTCCGGCCGCGTGGTTTTTTACCATTTCTGGGTTTTCCACGTTAAAAAGTCTCAGTGTACTCAACGAATCTCTAATTGACTGTTTGCGCGCTCGGTTCGCTTCCGAGCTAAGGTGGTTCAAGTCGACCGGTCTACCAAAGCACCCGAGCGACCCGCAACAGTTTGACGCCGTTTGTGGGAAACTAATTCCCAAGGTTCTGTAAAGACTCACCGGAGGTAGCACTTGTCGCCAATTACAATGGCAAGGAGAAGTGCTCACACTACCGAAGGATCAATCCCGGAGGGGCGCGTCGACCCAGCTCTCTCCCACTCGCTTATCAATGCGTCTCTCGCAGAAGAGGTAGTGCCTGCACCCGTGACAATACTGGAAGGGCGCGTACGTCAGATGGAAGAGCAGCAAGCCGAGATGCTGGCTCTCGTAAGAAATCTTGGGGCTCCTCAAGCTCCCATTCAACCCCCAGCGTTGAATGTTCCGCCGCCCCCAACTCCGGGTCATGCTCCGAACGAGGAGGCCGTTCGAGAAGGAGAAGCTTCAGAAGGATTCTCCAACGAAGCAAGCTCCGCTCACCCTGCCCCGACAGCTAGAGGCCCAGAAGCTGACCACCGTCACCATCACCCCGGAAGAGCTGCCCCTGATCGAGCAATAGAAAGAACCACGCGAGAAGAAATACGCGATATGATAGAAGAGGAGTACGTCCAAGCAGGGCGACGCGCAGCTCTCGCCCGCCGCTCTGCACACCACGGCTCCCCACTGTCGCCTCAAGTCCTGGCCCATCCAATTCCGAATGGTTTCAAGCTTCCCAACATCGAAACATTCGACGGGACGGACGACCCATTGGAACATGCCAATCACTTCACCACCATCATGAGGATTTACAGCGCCCCCGATCAACTCCTCTGTCAAGTGTTCCCGGCAACCTTGAAGGGACAAGCGCGCACTTGGTTCCACTCCCTGCGAGATGGGGCCATCAGCAACTTCGCAGAAATGGCGCAACAGTTCGTGGACCAGTTCATCGCCAATCGTAGGATTGTCTGAGATCCCTCCCATCTCTCGGGAATCCGCCTTTACGACGGAGAAACTCTGAAGGATTTTTTTCGACGCTTCACCTCTGAGACTCGACAGATCCCGGGAGTCGACCCTGAGCTTTTGCGAGGAGTCTTCCTTGGAGGTCTCCGCCCAAGTGGCTTTTACTCAGCTCTAATGAGAGAAACCGTACCAAGCTATCCTGACCTCGTTCAGTGAGTTGAGGCCCAGATAGCAGCAGATGAGGCAATTGAAGCGCACAGCCGGCAGTTCGAGGGTAGCTCGAAGAGGAAGAAAGAGGAGTCGTTGCCGCAGATAGTTCCCAATAAGAACAACAAACATCACGACAACCCCAGCCGAGACCGAAGATCTCACCAGCATCAGGACTACACTCCCCTGAACACTACCAGGACTAACGTTCTCCTCGCCATCCGTGATAACAACGCGCTACGCAGGCCCGAGCCGCTTGCAACAAACAGAGGAAACCAATTGCAGTATTGTGACTTTCATCGCGGGCATGGACACAGGACTGAAGGCTGCAATCGATTGAAGGAGGAAATCGAGCGTCTTGTCCAACAAGGCCTCCTCGTAAGGTTTTTACTAAACCAAGTCCCGAACTAACGCGGAACACGGGCTGACAATCCAATAGAGGACGACGCGGTACCCCGACACGGATGAACCAGAGATATCGAGCAGGGAAACTTTCCCCCTAATAGAGCGCGCACAGCCCGCATTTCATTTATCATCAATGTCTATTTTCCGCTTCTTCCAGTTTTCTGCTTTTAAAAATAGTAAGCCGCAAGATTATACTTGTGCGCATGTACCCATTATGTATTTGAAATTACTACATTTACTTTCTGGCTCAATCAGCGGTGCGAATCTTTTAAAGTAAGGCGCCGAAAAGTTAAGGCCACGTACGACCCTTGGTATTATTACCAAGCAGCAAACTCGCCAACGTAGTGAAAAGAAGAGGCCTCTCACAAGTGGAGGACATGCGTCGAGTCCGACAATCTAAATTAAGTCCACAAAAAAGACAACATCGCTCCCACGCTGCAGAGCATCACGCTCCCGCGTTGCAGGGCACACCGCTCCCACGCTGCAGAGCATCACGCTCCCGCGTTGCAGGGCACACCGCTCCCACGCTGTAGAGCATCACGCTCCCGCGTTGCAGGGCAGCACCGCTCCCACGCTGTAGAGCATCACGCTCCCGCGTTGCAGGGCAGCACCACGCCCACGCTGCAGAGCATCACGCTCCCGCGTTGCAGGGCACACCGCTCCCACGCTGCAGAGCATCACGCTCCCGCGTTGCAGGGCACATCGCTCCCACACTGCAGAGCATCACGCTCCCGCATTGCAGGGCACACCGCTCCCACGCTGCAGAGCATCACGCTCCCATGTTGCAAGGCACACCGCTCCCACGCTGCAGCGCATCAAGCTCCCGCGTTGCAGGGCACACCGCTCCCACGCTGCAGAGTATCATGCTCCCGCGTTGCAGGGCACACCGCTCCCACGCTGCAGAGCATCACGCTCCCGCGTTGCAGGGCACACCGCTCCCACGCTGCAGAGCATCACGCTCCTGCGTTGCAGAGCACACCGCTCCCACGCTGCAGAGCATCATGCTCCCGCGTTGCAGGGCACACCGCTCCCACGCTTCAGAGCATCACGCTCCCGCATTGCAGGGAACATCGCTCTCACGCGGCAGAGCATCACGCTTCCGCATAGCAGAGCACATCGCCCCCAAGCTACTCAGGCTTCAACGCTGAACGGTAAGCTCGTCACAATCTCCAACACAATCACAGGGCGACGAGCTCGCAACCAAATAAGGCGAGATATAAATTTCTCCCACAACTAGAGCTGAGCGACGACTTCCGGAAAGCACGCACGACGACAGGATCATAATTGTGCTCATAGTTGCGCAAGTCGCAACAGCTTACCTCCAGCATGGTACGACGCGTCGCTCGAAGACGGCGGTGGTCTGAATTGCCGCGGCAAAATAAAAAACCTCCGAACTCCTCCACGTAGTAATTCGGACTCCGAAGTTTTGGGGGCTTATGATGTGCACCCGTAAAAATGATACGGGATGCGATCCTGTATCACGTATCTGGATGGGTACCGCCGAGCACGCAAGCGCCACGCGTGGCGTGAAAATCAAAAGGTGTCACGCGGCAAGCAACACATATCAATCATCGAGCCAATAGACGCGCCCGTTACAGCGCCAAGAGGGCGCGACATTCATCGCGTCGAAAGGGCACAGCGCTCGCCGCACCGAAATGGCGCGGCACTCGCCGCGTAATAACGGCGCGGCACCCGCCGCGCCAAAACGGCGCGGCACCCGCTGCGCCAAAATGGTGCGGCACCCGTCGCGCCAAAAAGGCGCGGCACCCGCCGCGCCAAAATGGTGCGGCGCTGCCGCACCTAATGTAACACCTCCCCTGTAATGACCATATAACATGGGTCCGGCCGGGACCCCAGAGCATATAACCGCCACAGTTTTAGCATTAAAAGATGATATAAACTACCCAGCTCAAAACTCAGACAACACAGCGTAAACAAACCTAAAAACCACAGAGATTGTCCACAATTAACATAGGAGCGAAACTGGCCTTAATGCCTTACAAAACCAAAGTCCAAGTCATCAAACATTCATCACAAATATAAAATCCCAAAAGAGGGGGAAACTAGCTTCCCTAGGCTACCTCGGCATGCAAGCCGGAACATCAAAAGATGAGTACGAGAAAACAGGAAAAACAAGGTAAACACTTCATGAGGCTTTAGACCTTTTTGGCCTGCGAGCTCGTTCCAGCCTGCGATCCCTGACCTGCATCCAAATCACAAAGAGCGGTAAACGAGGGTCAGCTATGACTGACCACAAACGGTGTAACAACACCCCTCCTCCCGGCCGTCCTAGCGGACCCCGGGGAACTACATCACCCTGCAAGTCAGCACTTCGTATGCACATGAAAATACGGAAAGAAGCAACATAAAACAACAGGCATGAGTGTCACAAACAACATCCACGTTTCTATGTTGAGCAAGTAATAAAGGGGCCTATAAATGCGATATGAATGCAAACCCGGGTTTCACCCAAGGCGCCCTAAAGCATATGAGTTTAACACAACATCATACATAATTAGCACAAACACGGGGTACTCAACACTTCCCCCAAAGGGCATCGTAGCCCAAGGCCAAGAACTCACGCCGAGACCCACCTCGCCTGGCTCTCCGTGCCATCGGGCTTGTCAAATAGCTCACACGTTCTTGCCTCAAACCACACAACCGATGCTAAGAACCTTGGCTTAGACTCCGAGCAAACGTCCCAAGGCCCTGGTCTTACCGTCGGGACAACGTCCACCGACTGCCTCGCCTGGCGACCGTTCCGGGCTCGTCCGTTAGCACAGCCATTCTCGTCAGTTAACCCCGAAGGGACTAATCTTGTCGGGACACTCTCCACACGTGAATACCAGTCTTCACGGGATAGCCAGCCGACCACAAAGACCAATCGCACCTTCGCACAACACTAGGCATCACAAGCCCCATAATCCGCACATTATTTCCCCGCCCAAAACCCAACATTCGTTACCACACGAAGCTACAAGGGCATCACGACGACGAATTCGCCGTATTCGGATTTCTAACAAAACCCCTAAAATGCGCGTCAATCAACATCACCGAATCGGACCGACGGTCGCGAAACCGGCTTCACCCACAATGCCTAATCCACTAACGGAGCGGATTTCTAGTGCAAATCATGTCGGGGACCGACACAATCAACCCGATGGTTCCTCTTGAACCAAGGCGACCCGGATACCTCTCACTCGACGGATCCGGTGACAAAATGCAGAAAATAAAGGGATGCCAAGCACGCATCCTAAAGACCGGGAGGAGAAATGTCGTTATCTTTTGAGATCTCCTCCTAGCCATGGAAACTTGAAAAGAAACGGAGAAGAAGAAGCGTCTCGACGTTCCCTACGCGCTGTTCCGAAGATCCAACAATGGCGGGATCTAGTTCTCTTCCTCCTCCAACCCTTCCTCTCTCTCAAACCCTTAAGACCCAACTTAAGAGAAAATGAGGAGGGAGAGCTTCTCAGCCCTACTTAAGGTTCTCCCACGAGCCCCTCACAGCCGTCCGATCGAAATCAAACCAAACGGGCGCCCAGAAATTCGCTGATTACGGATCTATTTCCGCCAGTTTGCGAACGCACGGTCGAACGCACGGCCGTGCGTAAAAACGCATGAGTAAATTCAGAACTCCAAATCTTCCAGCCGAAGAGCACGCACGGGCGGATCGATCGTGCGTAAATGAAACGCACGATCGTGCGTTTAAGAAAAATCTGCCATTACGGCAGTTTTCAGCGACGAAGACCTAATGCGCGACGTTAATTCTCAGATCAGCAAAACTGGTGTGTTACAACTCCACCCCCCTTAAAAGAATTTCGTCCTCGAAATTTCAAAACTGAAACAGAAAATTGCGATGCATACCTGATGCAAAAAGTTCTGGGAAGTCCTCCCGCATCCCTTGCTCACGCTCCCAAGAGAATTCGTCTCGCCCGCAATTGTCCCATCGCACCTTTACAAGCCTGACTTCCTTGCTACGCAACTGCCGGACTTCCGAGTCCTCCACGCAAACCGGACGAACCCTCGTCCTCAAATCCTCTATCACCGGTACCGACGCCGCTTCAACCACGACGCTTGGCTCTACCAAAGCTTTCCTCAGCACAGAGACATGGAAAACATCATGTAATCCACTCAGCTCAGCGGACAATGCCAAACGATAGGCTGCTTCGCCTATACGCTCCGTAACCTCGAACGGGCCCAAATATCTCGGACTCAACTTCTTGAGTCGCCGCACACGCGAAACACCCTTGAACAGCTTGATCTTCAAGTAGACCATGTCGCCCACTGCAAACTCGACATTTCTGTGGCGCGCGTTAAAATACTTCGCTTGCCGATCTTGAGCAATCTTCATGCGCTCCTGAATCGTCCGCACGATCTCACAAGCATCTGCCACCACTTGCTTTCCCAAAAGCTTAGTGTCTCCCGCCTCTGCCCAAGACATCGGCGTTCGACACCTCTTTCCATACAATGCTTCATATGGCGCCATCTTGATACTTGCCTGGAAGCTATTATTATAAGCGAACTCCACCATGAAAAGGTGGTCTTCCCAACTCTTACCAAAGTCAAGAGCACATATCCTCCAATGCACGGTTCGTTCGCTCCGTCTGACCATCGGTCTGCGGATGGAACGCGGTACTAAACTTGAGTTTGGTGCCTAAACTTTTCTGCACTAACCTCCAGTCCTTCGACGTGAACCGCCCATCGCGATCACTAACAATGCTCTTAGGAATCCCGTGCAACCGCACAACATTTCGAACATAAATCTCCACGAGCTTCTCTACGCCATCATCCTTCTGATTCGGAATGAAGTGAGCCACCTTGGTCAGGCGATCCACTATCACCCAAATCACATCGTTACCCTGCTGCTATCGAGGCAAGCCATGTACAAAGTCCATGGAGATATCGTCGAATTTCCACTCGGGAATAGGAAGAGGCTTCAAGAACCCACCGGGCCTTTGGCACTCAGCCTTCACTAAAGCACAAGTTTGACACCGGCTTACATACTCAGCTACGTCCCACTTCATCCCAGGCCACCAAAAGGATTTCTTCATATCCGAGTACATCTTTGTACTACCTGGATGAATGGAGTACTTCGTAAAGTGAGCCTCAAACATCAACTCCTCGCGGAGCTTGCCAAAACGCGGAACACACACCCTTCCGTCTCTCTTCAAAATCCCACCGACCATCTCCCAAGCACTGTCTTCGCTTTGCTGAGCTTCCAACACCAACCGTTGGCACTCTTCGGCTGCACTAGCCGCCTCTCGGATTCGATCCGTTAGATCACACTGCACTTCAATCCAGTTCAACCGAGCCACGCTAGACTCGCCTCTAGCCACACAAGCAATGTCAAGAGACTCCAAGTCTCGCACCAAACGCTCGCCATGCGCCTCAATCCAATTACCTTGCCCGGAGTACTTCCTACTCAAGGCATCCGCCACCACGTTGGCATTACCTGGCGTATACTGAATCTCCATGTCGTAGTCCCCAAGGAACTCGACCCACCTACGCTGCCGCATATTCAGATCCTTTTGGTCTAGGAGATACCTCGGGCTTTTGTGATCCGTGAAGATCTCCACTTTTGCACCATAAACGTAGTGCCGCCATAATTTTAACGCAAAGATTACCGCCGCCAACTCCAGATCATGGACGGGGTAATTTCTCTCATGAGTCTTTAACTGCCTTGACCCATACGCTATTACCTTGCCGTGCTGCACCAGCACGCAACCCAAACCGCAACCTGACGCGTCACTGAAAATCTGAAATCCTTCCATCCAACTAGGAAGACTAAGGATCGGAGCAGACATCAACCTTTCCTTCAAATTCTCAAAAGCACGGGCGCACTCCGGCGTCCACACGAACTTCTGGTCCTTGCGAGTAAGAGTAGTGAGGGGCAAAGCCATCCGCGAAAAGTTCTCCACGAACCTTATGTAGTAACCGGCTAGTCCAAGGAAGCTCCGGACTTCCGCCACGGTTCTCAATACAGGCCAATCTCTAATGGCTTCAATCTTCGCCGGATCTACCGCCACCCTATCTCCATTGATTACGTGACCCAAAAAGGCCACCTTCTCGATTCAAAACTCGCACTTCGAGAACTTAGCATAAAGCTGGTTCTCCCTTAGAGTCTGCAATACTACCCTCAAGTGAGACTCATGCTCCGCTTCCGATTTCGAATAAACCAGAATATCATCTATGAACACCACCACGAACGAATCTAAAAATGGTCGAAAAACCCTGTTCATCAAATCCATGAACACAGATGGCGCGTTCGTCAATCCGAACGGCATCACCGAAAACTCATAGTGGCCATACCGAGTCCCAAACGCTGTCTTGGCAATGTCCTCTTCTCGAATCTTCAACTGGTAGTACCCCGATTTCAAGTCCAACTTGGAGTACACCACCGACCCCACTAACTGGTCGAACAAATCATCGATTCGGGGAATCGGATATTCATTCTTGACGGTCAATTTATTTAGCTCGCGGTAGTCAATGCACAACCGCATACTTCCGTCCTTCTTCTTTACGAACAATACCGGCGCGCTCCACGGCGAAGAGCTGGGCCTAATGTACCCTTGCTCTAACAACTCTTGCAACTGAACCTTAAGCTCGGCCAGTTCCTTCGGTACCATCCTAAATGGAGGACGCGACACCGGCCTCGCACCCGGTACCAACTCTATCGAGAAATCGATTTCGCGCTGAGGAGGTGCTCCCGGAAGCTCCTCGGGGAATACATCCTCAAACCCTTCCACCACCGGAACATCTCCAATAGCCAACCTTGTGGAGTGAGTCTCCAACAAAGCTATAAACGCCTCGCCTCCTTGGTTTACCGCACGCCTCATTTGCATAGCGGAAATCAGGGAGCAAGCCACTCCGCTTAGGCCTTCGAACTTGACCTCTGCTATACCTTTTCCTCTCAGGGTTACCACCTTCAACTGGCAGTCGATACTAGCTTGCTGCTCTGCAAGCCAGTCCATCCCCAAGATAACGTCAAATTCGGCTAGTGGCAGAATCGCTGCTACCAACTCGAAATCACAATCGCAGATTTGCAACACAATGCGTCCTTTCCTCACGGTGGTCATGAAAGACCCATTCGGCATGCGCACGCTCAGCTCCACCTCTGCCTCGACGGACTCAGCGCCAATCCTCCGGATAAAGCTTTCCGCGAGAAAAGAGTGTGATGCTCCCGTGTCGAACAACACTCGAGAGGGGTAGCCCGAAACTAGCACGAAACCTAACCACGTGCACAACAAACATAAAAGGCCGCAAAGTACATTATAGTAACGAACAAAAACTTAAACTTTTCGTACATGTCACCACGTCGGTTTGACGAATCGCTTCTTGCTGCCCAAGATTATATGCTCTAGGCTGCACTGGAGGGAACCGTGAAGCACTAGACTCCGCCGCCTTTCTTTTCTCCACGGCACTAGGGCCGGAACGCACCGATTGTTCCTGCCTCGGCTCTGGCTCAGCTCCGCCCTCGGTACAAAACCGACTTATGTGGCCCACCTTGCCACATTTGAAACACGTAAGCGGACCTCTGGAGCGGAGGTCTCCCGAAGGTGCGCCACTTCTCTCCCCAGGCCTGCTAGGACGGGGCTTCTTCTTCCATCGGTTGCCCTCGGACCTCCACTGAGACTGAGACTGAGAAGGCTTTCCTTCTCCCTGCTTTGCCGTCAAACCCTTTTGTCGCTGGGTTCGCTCCATGTCGCTTTCCAAAGTGCGAGCGGCTTCGACCAACTCGTTAAATCCTGCGCTCTTCAAGGCTATCAATGGCTGCCTCAAATTCTCCCTCAGGCCTTGATAGAAGAGATTGTCCCTCTCTTCATCGCCTGCCATAGTCGTTCCCGCATAACGACCCAATCGAGTGAACTCTTGTAGGTATTCGTCCACTGTCTTCTCACGTTGCACCAAATGCAAGAACTGTCGCTGCAATGCTAACCTTGTCGAAGACGGAATATAACGCTTGAGGAAGGCGTTCCCAAACTCCTCCATGGACGGAACACGGCCAAGAAAATAGCGACCGCTATGGTTCACCCACCACAACTTCGCATCGCCCTCTAACATAAAACTCGCGAATTGGGACTGCCTCTCCGCTGGGGTCTCTGCTGCCTTCAAAAGTTCCTGGATCCTCGAAAGCCAATCTTCGGCATCCGTTGGAGTGCCAACTCCCTTGAATGTCGGAGGATGGAAACTCAAGAAGTACTTCATAAATCGATCGCCCGTCACAAAAGCTCTCTCCGCTAATGGCTCTGCCTGCCTCACTTTAACCTTCGGTGTGGCTGGTGCAGCCGCCGGAGTAACATGAGTCGTAACTTGCACAACGGGCGTCGGAGCCTGTGGCATCGCTGCAGCTTGAGCCGCTACCATTGCTTCCGCTAGCATGCGACAGAAATCAGCCGGGGGCATGCCCATACTCATGAGGCCCAGAGCAGTAGCACTGCTTCCCGAAGGCTCCTCTTGCCTTCTCGATGTCCCCGCATCGTCACCAACATCCTAGCATAAGCAAGGAAATAAACTCATCAAGTTCTACTCGCAAGACTCGAACACAGGGATACTCATGATCCCGCACAATATTCCTATGTGGACAACCTCTTCACGCGATCCATCTACACTAGACCTCGCAAGAATACTAAACCTCGCTTTGATACCAAATTGTAACACCTCCCCTATAATGACCATATAACATGGGTCCGGTCGGGACCCCGCAGCATATAACTGCCACAGTTTCAGCATTAAAAGATGATATAAACTACCCAGCTCAAAACTCAGACAACACAGCGAAAACAAAACTAAAAACCACAGAGATTGTCCACAATTAACATAAGAGCGAAACTGGCCTTAAGGCCTTACAAAACCAAAGTCCAAGTCATCAAACATTTATCACAAATATAAAATCCCAAAAGAGGGGGAAACTAGCTTCCCTAGGCTACCTCGACATGCAAGCCGGAACCTTAAAAGATGAGTACGGGAAAACAGGAAAAACAAGGTAAACACTTCATGAGGCTTTAGACCTTTTTGGCCTGCGAGCTCGTTCCAGCCTACGATCCCTGGCCTCATCCAAATCACAAAGAGCGGTAAACGAGGGTCAGCTATGGCTGACCACAAATGGTGTAACAACACCCCTCCTCCCGGCCGTCCTAGCGGACCCCGGGGAACTACATCACCCTGCAAGTCAGCACTTCATATGCACATGAAAATGCGGAAAGAAGCAACATAAAACAACAGGCACGAGTGTCACAAACAACATCCACGTTTCTATGTTGAGCAAGTAATAAAGGGGCCTACAAATGCGATATGAATGCAAACCCGGGTTTCACCCAAGACGCTCTAAAGCGTATGAGTCTAACACAACATCATACATCATTAGCACAAACACGGGGTACTTAACACTTCCCCCAAAGGGCATCGTAGCCCAAGGCCAAGAACTCACGCCGAGACCCTGTAACGGTCTCCCCAGCACACAGCTCGAAAGGACGACCGCCGGCACCCCCAGCATCCAGCTCGAAAGGGTTAAGCCTAACCAAATGGGCTGCAGCCCATGCACCCCAACCCCTCTCTGTCCCACCGCAGGGCACAGTGGGTTGTTGGAGACCGCAGTCCCCCTTTGATGAGAATTGAGTCAGTTAAGCGGCAGCGCGTGGACTTCCCAGGAGGTCACCCATCCCGTGACTACTCCAGCCCGAGCACGCTTAACTATGGAGTACTTTCACTTCTCATCACCAACTGAGCTGCAGCTCAATTGGTGATGAGAAGTGAAAGTACTCCATAGTTAAGCGTGCTCGGGCTGGAGTAGTCACGGGATGGGTGACCTCCTGGGAAGTCCACGCGCTGCCGCTTAACTGACTCAATTCTCATCAAAGGGGGATTGCGGTCTCCAACAACCCACTGTGCCCTGCGGTGGTACAGAGAGGGGTTGGGGTGCATGGGCTGCAGCCCATTTGGTTAGGCTTAACCCTTTCGAGCTGGATGCTGGGGGTGCCGGCGGTCGTCCTTTCGAGCTGTGTGCTGGGGAGACCGTTACAAAAAGTGCAATCCTGGAGGATAGGACTTTTTGTAACGGTCTCCCCAGCACACAGCTCGAAAGGACGACCGCCGGCACCCCCAGCATCCAGCTCGAAAGGGTTAAGCCTAACCAAATGGGCTGCAGCCCATGCACCCCAACCCATCTCTGTCCCACCGCAGGGCACAGTGGGTTGTTGGAGACCGCAGTCCCCCTTTGATGAGAATTGAGTCAGTTAAGCGGCAGGGCGTGGACTTCCCAGGAGGTCACCCATCCCAGAATTGCTCCAGCCTGAGCACGCTTAACTATATAGTTCTTTCACTTCTCATCACCAATTGAGCTCCAGCTGGCTCAATTGGTGATGAGAAGTGAAAGTACTCCATAGTTAAGCGTGCTCAGGCTGGAGCAATTCCGGGATGGGTGACCTCCTGGGAAGTCCCCATAGGGGCGTTTAACAGAATCACTTCTCATCGAAGGGAGACTGCGGTCTCCAACAACCCGTTGTGCCCTGTGGTGGGACAGAGAGGGGTTGGGGTGTACGGCCTGCAGGCTTGTTGTTGACCAGTTGTTGGGGTCAGGCTTAACCTGAAGGGGGCTAGGGGCCCGGGTCAGGCTAGACCCTTCAGGTGCCGGCAGTTCTGGTGCCAGGGGCCCGGGTCAGGCTGGGCCAGGACTGTTACAAAAAGTGCACTTTTTAAAATTTCAGGAACCACATATCATCATAACTAAGCATCCTACTGAGTTTGGGGGCCTTAGATATGGTTTTGCTTATGCAACAAAATAAACCCCCAAAACCTAGATTTTTCTCAAAAATCACAAAGTGGATAAATTCTTAAGTAAAGGACACCCCAAATGATTCCAATACATTATAATATGAATATCTATGACTGGCTAAAATCTCAGAATTTTGCAAGGTCATATGCCATTTATTACTAATTTATTTTCAAAAAGGGCATAAGGGTAAATTCAACCAAGTAAGCATGAAAAGATTATCAAGGATCACAAGACTAAATCCAGTGGGCATAAATATATCCATTGACCTCCATGTTCAGTTTGGTAAGGATAAGATAACCCTAAGTTATTGAATTGGCATAAACCCTCCATTAAGCTAATTTTCCATAAATTCAAATAAATGCTAATTAAGTAGTAAAAATTCCAAGATAATTATTCTGGTCCTAAAACTTCATTCTCAGCCTAGGGTTGAAGATTGGTTGTCTAAAAAGGTGTTTAGGTCCTAATTGCTTCATTAAGGCCCAAAAGGGCAGTTAAGTAAATTGTGAGGTTTGGGCTAGGGTTTTGGTCTTCAATACTCCAATCTCCCCCTTTGGTGATGAGCAAGACCCTACACCACCCCTAAGCCCAGCACCACTGAATTTTGGTAAGCCCCTAAGGCTAAGCTCCAAAATCCACAAGCCACCAAGGTTATGTGACTTCCAAACCTAGGGCAAAAAATGCCCTTTGGGGGTTCACCATTAAGATGAACTCCAATTGGCCTCAAATTTGGATCAGAGGCTATACATAACCAGACCCACATGCCACCAAAAAATGAGGGTCATTAGGGGTGATTTCACCCACTAATTCCTCTTAGGTCAAAATCCTAAGATGAGATCAAAATTATAACTTAAAGGTGCCCATTCTACACCAATTTCTGGCACAAGGTGGGCCTAGGGTGGACACTCATGTGGCCAAAATCTCAGCCCCATAGGCCCATCCAATCAAAAGTTATTAAGGTTTTGGTGGGCTAACCCCACCTAGGACCAGCCCTAGGAAAAAGGCTCCTCTGGGGTCTACTGACCTCCAAATGCCAAGATCTCAGTTTCTAATGAAACTAGACATCCAGGGCTACAAAAGTGTGTCTCACATCATTTTCATGAATTGGCCATTAAGGGCCTCATTTAGGCTCCTCAATCTGAGTGAAGTTCCTGGCCCAATCACACACCACCCTTAAGCCATCCTCACTCCAAATTAGGGCAAAAAGGTCAACTCAAACCAAATGTGGTCAATCTTCACCGAAATCCTAAAATTGACTCCACATCTAGTCTCTAAGCATCATTAGAAACCTAAGAGGCCAATTGGAGTTCATCTTAATGGTGAACCCCCAAAGGGCATTTTTTGTAACAGTCCTGGCAAAAGCCCATCCGGGTCACTGGCAACCCCAGGAACTGTCGGCACCGACGGCCCAGGCCGATTCTGGGATAGCCTGACCAAGCCCATCCGGGTCACTGGCCCCGCCCTAGGACACTGTACCGCCGGTTCAGCCTGACCACAACTGGTCAACAACAAGCCTGCAGGCCGTACACCCCAACCCCTCTCTGGCCCACCACATGGCACAGCGGGTTGTTGGAGACCGCAGTCCCCCTTTGATGAGAATTGAGCCAGTTAAGCGGCAGCGCGTGGACTTCCCAGGAGGTCACCCATCCCAGAATTGCTCCAGCCCGAGCACGCTTAACTATGGAGTACTTTCACTTCTCATCACCAACTGAGTTGCAGCTCAATTGGTGATGAGAAGTGAAAGTACTCCATAGTTAAGCGTGCTCGGGCTGGAGCAATTCTGGGATGGGTGACCTCCTGGGAAGTCCACGCGCTGTCGCTTAACTGGCTCAATTCTCATCAAAGGGGGACTGCGGTCTCCAACAACCCGCTGTGCCATGTGGTGGGCCAGAGAGGGGTTGGGGTGTACGGCCTGCAGGCTTGTTGTTGACCAGTTGTGGTCAGGCTGAACCGGCGGTACAGTGTCCTAGGGCGGGGCCAGTGACCCAGATGGGCTTGGTCAGGCCGTCCCAGAATGGGCCTGGGCCGTCGGTGCCGGCAGTTCCTGGGGTTGCCAGTGACCCGGATGGGCTTGGGCCAGGACTGTTACAATTGAGCTGCAGCCGGCACCAACCGACAACACATGACCTTAACTGGCTCAATTGGTGATGAGAAGTGAAAGTACTCCATAGTTAAGCGTGCTCGGGCTGGAGCAATTCTGGGATGGGTGACCTCCTGGGAAGTCCACGCGCTGCCGCTTAACTGACTCAATTCTCATCAAAGGGGGACTGCGGTCTCCAACAACCCGCTGTGCCATGTGGTGGGCCAGAGAGGGGTTGGGGTGTACGGCCTGCAGGCTTGTTGTTGACCGGTTGTGGTCAGGCTGAACCGGCGGTACAGTGTCCTAGGGCGGGGCCAGTGACCCGGATGGGCTTGGTCAGGCCGTCCCAGAATGGGCCTGGGCCGTCGGTGCCGGCAGTTCCTGGGGTTGCCAGTGACCCGGATGGGCTTGGGCCAGGACTGTTACAAAAAGTGCACTTCCGCCCAGTACCGCCGGCACCGACCGTCAACACATGACCTACAATAAAATACTCCAGAACTGCCGGCACCGACACCAGAACTGCCGGCACCTGAAGGGTCTAGCCTGACCCGGGCCCCTAGCCCCCTTCAGGTTAAGCCTGACCCCAACAACTGGTCAACAACAAGCCTGCAGGCCGTACACCCCAACCCCTCTCTGGCCTACCACAGGGCACAGCGGGTTGTTGGAGACCGCAGTCCCCCTTCGATGAGAAGTGAGCAAGTTAAGCGGCAGCGCGTGGACTTCCCAGGAGGTCACCCATCCCAGAACTACTCCAGCCCGAGCACGCTTAACTATGGAGTACTTTCACTTCTCATCACCAATTGAGCTGCAGGCTGGAGTAGTTCATAGTTAAGCGTGCTCGGGCTGGAGTAGTTCTGGGATGGGTGACCTCCTGGGAAGTCCACGCGCTGCCGCTTAACTTGCTCACTTCTCATCGAAGGGGGACTGCGGTCTCCAACAACCCGCTGTGCCCTGTGGCGGGCCAGAGAGGGGTTGGGGTGTACGACCTACAGGCTTGTTGTTGACCAGTTGTTGGGGTCAGGCTTAACCTGAAGGGGGCTAGGGGCCCGGGTCAGGCTAGACCCTTCAGGTGCCGGCAGTTCTGGTGCCAGGGGCCCGGGTCAGGTAACAGTCCTGGCCCAGCCTGACCCGGGCCCCTGGCACCAGAACTGCCGGCACCTGAAGGGTCTAGCCTGACCCGGGCCCCTAGCCCCCTTCAGGTTAAGCCTGACCCCAACAACTGGTCAACAACAAGCCTGCAGGCCGTGCACCCCAACCCCTCTCTGGCCCACCACAGGGCCCAGCGGGTTGTTGGAGACATATAGTCTCCCTTCGGTGAGAAGTGAGCCAGTTAAGCGGCGGCACGTGGACTTCCCAGGAGGTCACCCATCCCAGAACTACTCCAGCCCGAGCACGCTTAACTATGGAGTACTTTCACTTCTCATCACCAATTGAGCTGCAGTATCGTGAATAACAATTTGGTCTGCAACTGTATTTTATTGTTCTGTAATTAACCACGGGCTGCCTAAAGCTAAAACAGATCTGCCAACATTCATCTAAATTTAATCGAAAACTTCAAAATAATTCATAAAGATATTTTTGAGCTCGACACTTGAGATTCAGCTTGAATAGGTGGTTGATTTAGATTCCACTAAGAACTAGAAGAGCAGTTATATTAATTTTCATTTGACAAACATATTATTTTATTTTATAATAGGGCTTCAATGGCTTAAGTATGCCTTTATGGACATGCCACTCCAACAAATTCATCATAAACCTAGGCTAGTCTAAGGCCAACATGGGCTCAATCAAATGGGTGTAAACGGGTCAACACGACAACACCAATGTTTTTTAAGAAAATTGTTGGACTTTAAGCTTGTAGCCAGTGATATTTTGGTAAATCTATTTGCAGGAGTCGTGCTGAGAACTGATTGCTAGAGTATGCTTGAATTTTCCCCTTGTACAAGAGATGATGTTCATGCAACATGTGGCTCTCATCGGTCTTGATATCTTCGTTCAGTGGTTCTCGGGTAGCTGGACTATAAAAAGACAAACTTAAAGCATGGAGGGCTCCAGATTGCCTCAAGCTGGTGGCACTTTCCTCAAGCCCCAAGAGCCCAATTTCAAACCAAAAGATGATATTCCCCAAGCTTTAGACTCAGAAAGGCCATAAACATCCTAAGCATCTCGGACGATAGAACAAACCAAGTATATTCGTGAGCTTGTGTAGCTTGAGAGATGGCCGGAATTTGAGGCATGGAGGCTCTGGACCGCTCTTCTGAGATTTGGAAGTCAGAGGAGGAGGGCTATTTTTTCTTAAGCAACCTCAGAACATTATTCAGATTGAGTTTCCATTTTTCTAAAAATAGATTAAGGGTCTGTTTGGGACAGCTCTGGCGGATTGAAAAGCTGTTGTCCGGATAGAGCTGTTTTAAAATAGCTCTCTGGGGAGCAGTTTTGAAAAGCTGCAGAGTGTTTGGGTGTTCTGTGCAGAAGTGCGCTTTGAAGAGTGATTTTCTAATTTAGCTGTTTGGAGAAACAGCTTTTGGAAGCTGTTTTTCTTAGAACTTTAAAATACATAAAGTTTTAAACGTGGAGAATAATAATAAAATACATAAACGTGGAGAATAATAAAAAACAACCGATAACAATAATCTTTTACAAATTCTCTGGTAATGCTATCAACGCGCCCCGTATATTTCTTCGGCAATGCTATCTCGTACTGTAGACATCTGTTCAGCTCCATCAGCATCTCCCATTTCGCTTCCAATATCATCCTCCGCCGCAGGGTCTTCATCCTCTGAGGGAGCGAAAGAAGACTCATCAGCATCACAAACATTAAACTCAGGGTCCCAGCGAGAAGGATGTCTACGAATGAAGTTATGTAAGGCCATTGTGGCCAACACTATGGACCTCTGTTTCTTGAAGCTATACTGTGGCATTTTGCTCAAAATGTGCCACTTCTTCTTCCACACTCCAAACGTTCGCTCAATAACACTGCGAAGAGATGAATGAGCCCTATTGAAATGTTCTTGCCTTCCTTGAACAGGCCGACTCCCACGAGCAAAGTCTGCCAAGTGATATCTTGTATCCGGATACGGCTTCAAATAACCCATCTTTAACGGGTATCCAACATCTACTAAATAATATTTACCTGCATTTATTTTGTATGTTAAACAAGCAAACATTAGGGGATATTTGAAGGATTTGAATGAATATAAAAATATTGATTATTATACCATGTGGGGGATGCGGAAAATGCAATCTATCGCCTGCCAATGCGCGTGCAAAAATGCGACTATCATGAGCAGATCCCTCCCATCCAGCCAGGGCAAATATAAAACACATGTTAAAATCACAGACTGCCATTACATTTTGCGTCGTAGTGCCGTGACGTCCTATGTATCTGACTTGATCTTCTACGGGTATCCTCGCATCTACATGTGTACCGTCAATTGCACCAACGCAATCCTTGAAGAATGGCATGTAACGAGCATCATATCTTATCTCAGCCGGAATATCTCTGAACTGACGGTCTATAGGCTTTATAACATCAATTGAGAGTAACAAAAGAGATGTAAGACCTTTCGAAAAATATCTACTAATTGTTTCGGTCGAGTGCTGAAATCGCTCTTTCGCCAATCTAACGGAACCTCCTTGTGCTAAGATATACAATGTAATCCCTAGGACTTCTCTTGACGACGTCCGTTGTGATCCTTGAAGTTCATGATCTACCTCTAGTTTATTAAGTAAATCTATGAAAATGCGTTTCGACATCCTAAATGCATCATGAATCCTATCTGGATGTCCTTCTAGTAACTCTTTAATCCATTTATCACCTGTTTGGGTAGATGTCATGCATGGTCGTGTGTCACGAACATGATAATTCATCCTCTCGATCGATGACATAACTACACGACAGTACTCTATATATTGCATCCGCTCCGGCGAAAGACTTGTTGAATCCCCGGAATCCTTAGGGGAGGAGTCATGCTCTTCCATTGTAGTACCTGCATTTAAAGTATCACATAACATTTATCATAATCTATGTGAAGAAATTACCAAAACAACTAATATAAATTCGAGGTCCAATGTTAATCAACATGAGGTCCATATCAGAAGTAGAAAAATAGAAAATTCCACATAACAGTTTTAAAACGTAAAATACATAAATTTTTTAAAAATAAATGATCACTGAGCCCTCTTCTCGTACGCCTTCGTAATCCACCAAACCCGCATATCTTCTGGAATACTCATGAAGATCTCCCTACTGGTCTTGTCCCTGATGTGGTCGAGAGCAAAGTAATAAAGATCTAGGTTTGCCCGTATCTCGGTGCTACTAGAAATCAACTCCACCACCTCTTTGACTGTGATAACTGGTGGAGGCTTCACAGCTAGGGTGGATTGATGTAAGTCTGACATCAAAGAAAATGTCATTCCTTTGTTCTTCCCGATCTTTCTTCTTTTACTCACCGAGGTGGACGCATTCCCAATGGTTGTTGAATGACCTCCTATCTCTTCAGGGCCACCTTGATTGTTCTCCATGATATCTTCTACATCATTATCTTCCAACTGGATCCTCCCCACATCCGGTGGCAAACTCCCAACAGATGGAGCCCATGAGTCATCTCCAGTTGCGACAACCTGACTGAACATGGTGTTCAGTTTCTCCTCCAACTCAGGTGATATCCCTCCGTATTGAAATTTTTTCGCTGCTGGAACAACCTGTTATAATCAATACATCAATACATCAATATTAAAATCTGTCAAAATAAGAACTAATACCATGAACTGAAAAATGAATTTATTTTCACCT